>OZ005649.1:206102449-206282449 GCA_963930645.1 Salticus scenicus | reverse complement strand
GGAATGTAATTCGATGATGTTGATAAAGAATCTGTTAGTTTGCTTGACTCCGTAACTGCATTACGAGACATTTTAACCTGTTTACAGACTTTCATGCCGTCTATTATATGCGAAGTCTCTTCTTCGTGTAAACATCCAATGTCTTAAAAAGGCACTGGAAATTTAAGCAACTATTTTATCTGAAACTCTACTTCTATTGCATTTTATGGCTAAAGAAGGAAAAAAATAAAGGTTTTTACGATTGATAATGCATTGTAATTTTCTCCTTATCTAGGACGAAAACATAGAGGTTAGACAAATTAGATAAAAAATTACATATGTATGTGCTTTCGATTCCTCATGTAATGTGATTTGTAGCGGAATATAAGGCTGTGTACCCTTTTTTAAATATTTGACGTTTTATTTATTTGTCTTCTACGTGTTTTTTAACACCACAAGTGGCTGAGAGGTTCAGCTTTCAAAGCTGGTAGACATTAGTTACAAGATTCGATCCCAGGTTGCGCTTGTTGGTCTAGCAGCATGGAGGTTTACGTGGTTTTCTCCGAAACTTGCGCAAATAAAGGCTAAAAACCTTAAAATGATCTCAATTGCGGACACTTCCTCCCAGGCCAAAGAGCCTAGTACAGTCAATTGGCCTTAACATCAACACCGACACCAATACTCCACGTGCTTTCTTTTTCCTCTTTTTCTTTTTGTTTAGTCACCAAATCCATTTTTTAACTCATTTTTACTTTCGCTTACTCATATATATGGTAGAGAAAGTATTGTTTTTGGTCAAATTTTAAAAATTGAGTTTTTGTTATATTTACACGTTTTGAAGTCCCTGTATAGAAAAATCATGTTTTTAGCAAATGGTCTGTGTGTCTGTCTCATAGCAGCATAACTGAAGAACAAATAAGATCAGAAAGCTCAAACTTGGTATTCTAAATGTGTATCATATAGGGATGCTACACTAAACCTTTCGTTGAGATCAAGCAAATAGTTCGTGTACAGGGACACCCAGGGGAATTCAGATACATTACGTCTAAGGAGGAATTTGCTGGTAAGTAGAGTTTAACATGTATAGACTGCACTAAACCAAATAAAACGTATGTATATATCTATGTATATATTACATTATATGCGTAAAAACGTGTTTCATGTAGAATATGAAATGGAAATCATTCACTGTTCGTTTACAGGTCTACACAGAAGAACTAGATTACAGTGCGACAGTACTTGAAAATTGATGAAAGTGTATTTCAAATTGCGTCGCGTGTTATTAATGTAGGATTACATTTATGTGCACCATATGGTGTGTACATAATCTTCAGAAGACATACAGGGTTGCCAGTATTTCATAATATTCTTTTTTATTTTTAGTAGAAGTGCTTTATTATAATATTTTATCATGTCCAGGAAATCTATACAGGAATTGAAATTTATTCCTCATGGCCATGTTCTTAATGATGTATTTTTTTAATCAAAGTGTTCAATGCTTGATTTTTTTTATATATTTACACGTTTTAAGGATTCCTGAATACCGAAGTCAAGTTTTTAACACTTCATCTTTGTCTGTGCTACTTAGAGTAAATCAAAACCAAAAAAATTTATGCGATCTAAATGTTGTATTCTGAAGTTAATACGTTTGTTGCTAGAAAAGTTTGTTCAAGACTGTTGAGATTCAAGGAATATTGCGTTTGAAAGTTGTCTGAATAATTTTAAATGAACATTTGAATTTATTAACATATTTGAATTCCATATAAATGTCGGTATAATAATGAAACGGGGGGTTGAGGGGCGATAGGCCCCTTACACAGAATGATTTTCCAAATAAAACTGCTTCAATGCCTAATTTGAATTGTTTATCATAGGTTTACATAACAGTACTCGTTATCTTATCCCTTAATCTCCAATCTGTATTTATAAGAATAAATATCAGGGTAAGAGAAAGTCGTGTGAGTGACACACCAAATTATTTTAATAGTTTTTAATTCGAATTTTTAATAAAAATTAATTTTCATCAACTTCATAACTGTATTGGGGCACTAGAAGAAATTAACTGAATTTGAAAAAAAAAAAAAAATACATGCATGCTATTGTGTTTGAAAGACGACTTTTTGCTCCATTCGAGTATACCTATACTCGAGTATAGGTACATCCTGGAAAATTAAATAACTTTCTTTCTATTACACTTAATTTCATATAATATTATTTACAATTCGGCATGCATGAGAAAAATTTCGTTTGTTTAAAAAACATTGGTGATAACAATAGTGATGTGAAAATAATTATTTCTTTTATTTAAGGACATGTATATTTTTAAAGAAGCTTTTTTTTTTCTTATTAATGCATTGTCGCTGATATTTAAATAAGTTATACAGAGTGAAATAAAAATGTATAAATATAGAGAGAAAAATTACAAAAACAAAGCAAAATCACTAAGAAATTATGACTGAAAACATTAACCGAATCAGTCCGAGTATAAATAAATCAGTTGTAGGTAGAAATCCCTTTATTTAAGATTACATTACACTATGGCAATACGTATGCACTTTAGGTTTAACAGCAGGGGATAAAAACTATTACCATCCACAGTTTTGCATATATTTTAGAATTGCGACACATTGTTTGTCTAATCTTTTTTAGAAATGTACGGAACTTCATGTATGTTAACAGTTGTAAGGAAAATTCTTATGACGAGTACTATCTCTAAGTCAATGGGTTTGCAGTTGGTATAGTCCACCGCAGGAAGAAATCTAGATAAATCAGATAAGAGTAGTGTACATAATTGGGGTCCACCATCCTAACTCATCAAGATACAAATGTGCTTATTAAATAGAGACACAGGTAAAATGAGCTGGAACCTCATCGTGCTTGAATCAGATTGCTCTTTTAAGAGACATAGAAACAATGCCTAGTATTTCTGACTTTAAACCATAAAATATTTACACTTCTGGGCAACTAGTTAGAGTGGAAAATGTACGCTACGCATTTCCAGAACTCTAAAAAGTAGGAAACTTTAGTATTTGTTATGAACCATTACGTGTGTACGCCTTGTCCTAATGTAAAATGTTACTGAATAAAATGCTTTTTCCCGCATTATTGGCTGTTTCATTTGCATACTAGTTAATATTACAGCCGATAAGTTTGGAGATTCCGGTCATATATTCTTTAGTTTTTTTTTTTTTTTTTTCCTCATTCTCTATACTTGTTAATAGTATTTTAGTACTAAAAGAATCCGCATTAATCCACGTTCTCGTAAAAGAAAAATAATAATTATGTTATGAGAAGTTTTAAACGCAACGATATGTGGAAAAGTTACTTTATTAATAAAATGTGTCAAAAACCCAGATTAAAAGAAAAAAATGTTTTACCGAGTTTAATAAATTAATCAAGTGTATTGGTATCCCATTAGCACATTTATCAATATCACAATTTCTTTTTTTAATCATTTTCTGTATTTTAGCCACAGTGTAGCACCATATATTAGAGAAGAAAGGAAAATAAACAGAGAATTTTCTGTATTTGTAACAGAACAGATTGTTCCAGATGTATGCTCAACTAAGTAGATTAGAATGATTTCTATTATGCAAACGTACTTAAAGAAAAATGTTGTTCTAACATTTACACAGAAATTAGATCAAATATTCTCGCTGTTTGGATTTTAATAGGTTTTTTCTTTTTCTTTTTTTTTTTTTTTCAGACTTTTTTCTATCATAATATATGTTTTATCTATCAGATTAATTTAAATTAAGCAAACTGAATATTAAATAAAAATTGCAAGTTTAATGTATTTCATTCCTTCATGCGTTTTAGTGTGATTCATTGAATCAACTATTTTATTTTATTTTTATTTACTTATTTATTTTTATTTTTATTTTTATTTATTTATTTATTTATTTATATATATATATATATATATATATATATTGCCATACATTTTTTTTTATTATTATTATTCTATACTGTTGTTGTGCTTCTTTTTCGTTTAATTATAGGCAAATATATTTGTAGATATTTTTTTTCTTAGAATTACTGTCAGTATATGTTGTAATATCAAATACTTTAAGAGGAGTTGGCACAGCTGACAGTTTGATATAAAATCTTACATTTCCTTTTAATATACATAAATCAAACTATACGAGATTTCTTCAATAAAATGTATATTCAGGCAACAATTCTTATGATTCTTGATATATTTATTATAGATTTGAAATCTTTAAATTGCGTATTCTTCGTTCCTTCATGAATTCATGATCTTGAAAACGTCAAAATTTCTACAAATATTCAAGAAAAGTCTTATTTGTTTTTAGTGTGTTTAATAAACCTACTTAAAAGAATTAGCGATGAATTTTGAAATTTATTAATTAGTTTTTAAGAAAAAAAAATTAGAAAGCGCACGCCTACGTAAAAATTTTCAAAAAATACATGATTTTGTTACATTTTAAATGTTTTTTCTTTAAAAGATATTACAAAATACATCCTAATTCTTTTAAGTCAGTTCTATTAAATATTAAAAAAAAAAAAAAAAAAAGTGTTTTCTTAAATCTCTGCAGAAGTTTTAGGATTTTGGAGGTCATGAATTCATGATAAAATGCAAACTGAGTAGTAAACGCGATTTAAAGATTTTAAATCTGTAATAGAATATATCGAAAACCCTAAGAATCGCTGCTGAATATACATTTTATTGAACAAACCTGATATAGTTCAATTTATACATATTAAATGGATATATAAGCTTTTATACGAAACCATCAGTGGTGCCAAGTCAAAGGTGCCAGTATTTAAGCTTGAAAACTTCTTCACACACCATAAAAAGAAAGCACTACTGGTTTCGAAACGACGTGGCCTTTCTTCTTTAGTTCTTGCTTTTGACTCCAAGACAGTAGCACGTATTTTGCACTTGAAGAAGAATGGCTACGTCCTTTTGAATCTAGTAGTGATTTCTTTAATTTTATAGTGTGTGAAGAAATTTTCAAGTAAATAGTGATTGTACAAGGGTGCCAAGTCCCATTAATTTGTCAAAATGGATTAAGTAAGAAACTGAATTGAACAAAATCTGTATAAATAAAGCAAAGAATTTGTCTGAAAAACACATTCAGGTGGACCACTCCTATTTTTTATTGGTCTAGATTTAACTACTTTGGTGATAAATGTTGCTTTTTTTTTTTTTTTTTTTTTTTTTTTTTAAGTAAAAACTGATGATTTTTTTTTTTTAAGATACTGCATATATGTTATGCTTTTTAATAGAGCTCTAAAAAGTGTTCATTTTTGGTGAAGACATTATATACATCAAGTTTTTAAATTTAAAGATATTACGTTGTAAAGTTTCACAACGCGATATCATTCGATTGCTTTTATCTTAAAATAAGTGTCTAATATTAAACAAAAAACAGTCTAATATTAAAGAATAATGAATAACTTTTTAAAAATTATCAGTTTTGTAGCTCCGAGAGCTGCAATTTTTAAATTACAGCGCATTTATTTCCCATACATAAAATCTATTAAATTTGTAAACAATTGCCGATTCATTCTTGAGAATCATTCACTTAATTTACTTGTTAACTGATAATTACTAATATATATTTAAACTGCTAATATGAAAGATAAAAATGCCGGCCTGGTGGTTCGGTCGTCAGAACGCTGCCTTTTGGACCTTCAGGTCCCAGGTTCGAATCCTGGTGCGAGCATGGGCGTTTATGATGCCTTATTGCCTACAAAATATTGTGCACTTGTTTCTTTAAATTACAAAAATATGGATCAATCGGGAAGAAAGTCATAGTATCTCTAGGTCTCAAAGCTGTCAAATGTCAAACCTAAAAATGTAATTTCTGAATATGCTTTGCATATAAAACCAAAAGCTTCGAATCTGTGGGTAACTTTTAAAATGTTTTAATTAAATATAATTTTAATTGACGTGTTTTTATTATGAAGTATTTTGGTTTCGGCAACTTATTTTTTAAACAGAAAAAAAAAATTAAAAAATTAAAAAAATTAAAAATTAAAAAAATAAAAATAAAATAAAATAAATAAATAAATCATTATAATAATTATAATAATAACAATAATTTTAAAATAATTATTGGTTTTTTTCTAATAACCGCAGGTTTTGAAAATTACATTGAAATGCCCAGATTATTTTTAAATGTATACGGATAATTTTTATTTGATATTCTGCGTTGTGTTTGCTAAAATTTATTTTTTTTTGTAGCATATTTTGGAAAGTGAAATTTTTGAAATATTTAGAACGATATATTTAAAAAATATGTTTTAAATCTTAAAATATATTTTTACAAGGTTATTAAATAATGTCTTTTCTCCATAAATTTTGAATTTTTAAATTACCAAGTAAAAAAGAAATTCAAAAATCCATAATTTTTAAAAAACTATTTTGCTTCTATTTTAAATTTAAACTGTAGAATAATTTTTATTATTATTATTGTATTAAGTAATAAAATATAATTTCACTAAAATAAGAACTTCTTTCCTACAAAAGTTATGCAAATCAAGTGTGTAATTCTAGTTTCCATGAGGTTAGAAATTTCTTCTATGCAAAAAATACACTTAAGCACTGCAATAGTAATACATTTACATGATTTTATCTGATCTTTATGTAATTTAATAACATTTTAAATATTCTAAATTATTTTAGCAATATAAAAAGTAAATCTCGGTGCGTGCGAAAACTGGTATATTGTAACCATCACAAACCTTTCATCCATATTTTCCTGTACAAATTCATTCAATAGTAATAATTTACTAAAATCATTATTTATTAAAATTACCTTCCATGATGACTGCAGACTATTTTCATTCCAGAGATGTAAAATACTAAAAATCTAAATAAAAGAAATTTTATGATCTACTAAGACATCTTAAAAAATGTTTTTTTTTTTTTTTTTTTTTCTGCAAATAAACTATCACAGGTCGATAGATAAACTATTCATTTTAAAGGTATTAAAGAGCGCTTTTGAAAAATACCTTCAACATGAAAATTTGATCCCCTTGAGGGGAAAGGGAGCGGTGGCCCTAAATGTAATTTTTTTTTTTTTTTTTTACAGTTGATTATTACAGTTCAAAAATTTTCCCCGGAAGTGATCCTCCTACATATAAAAATTGTTTTCCTAGCCGAATATCGCTATTGTAAACAATTCCTTGTGACTTTAAGTATAATAATTCGTTAAAATAATTCTCATTTGCACATTTATACAATGTTTTATCCTATATTTGCCTTGGTAAAAATTAACTAAACATGAGATAACAATGCCACTTGTTAGGCATTTTTCATCAAAAGTCGATAGGCAGTAATTTAGGTGAAGGTGCAGCTACACCTAGATTTGTATGAAATTCTGTTCAGCAATTTTTAGAAATACAGTCGCCACAAAATTTTGTCAGACACATATAGACAGACATTTTCTAAAAATGGTGAAATTGTGTTCTAGATCTTTGAAATGTGTAAATTCATTAAAAGGTTGAAGTCAAAAATATTTACAAAACCAATACTTTCTCCTGTTAAATATAGAAGAAAGTAAAATGCATCATGTATTATTATAATAAAGCTTGCTTTAAAATTTTTGAATATCAAGTTTGTTAGTATTCGAACCTATCTATAAATCAGTTTGATTCTGTCTTTTATTAAGAATTCAGGACTATTGTATTTGATACAAACAGACAACAAACAAATACAAATAGCTTAAAAAACAGTTTTAGATAGTTTTTTCCTGGGAAAAAAAAAAAAAAAACAGTTGCTAAAAACTACAACTTTTACACTTTTTGTAAGTTTAAACCAACCTGATTTTTTTTTTTTTTTTTTTTGGCCTGGTCGCATTAATAAAACGAGAGAGAGAGAGAAGATGTGAAAGAAGTTTTAAGAAATGAAGAGAGTAACCGTTTCTAAGGAAGACAAACAAATAAATGAGCATATCTTTATATGAACACACTAAAAAAAAATTAATTTCCAGTCGACCGAAACGAAATCCTTTTTCTCACAGAATTTTATATCAGTTATTTAGAGAATAACAACAGGTCTCAGTTTCTTTTTATTCTTTCATTTCTCTTTTGTGCCTAGAGTTCTGTACAAAGAGTTTTCTACGTTCGTGATTTAGTTAATGGAAGGTACCGCATTCAAACACAGGTCTTACTCCTTGGCTTAATCATTTAGAGTTCTAAATCTAACATAAAATTAAAAACTTATTTGGGCGATTTTTTTTCTTTATTTTATATGAAATGAGTTTCTTTGATTGTCATTAAAAGGATGTTTTTTGATCAATATTTATGCATATATGCTTTTGTTTTTTATTAAATAATGTTAGTGGTCAATAGGATATTTATTATGAATTTAATGGTCTGCGGGATTTAATATTATGAAACTAACAGTTATGTGTATGGAAAAGTTTGGTGACCACGAATCTAGAGATAAAAGATTAAGCTTTGCTGAAATTTCCGTATACTTCAAAAAATATTCTATCTTTTTTTTTTTTTTTTTTTTTTTTTTTTTTGGTTAAAAAATTTTCACTTAAATACTCACTCATTATAAGATCATTAAATCTACTGTTATCATTTTTTTATAGTGGAGATATTACTTTTGTACATTCACATATGTGAAAAAGTTACTCGTACTATGATTATGATCTTTCATATTACTAAACTTTGTACATGACGTACATTTTATTTTTTTAACAGTTAGAGAAAATTAATATGGGCAGTGAATTTTCACTATTGATTTTCCAAGCTAATTTAGAATCTTAAATATTATTCAACATTAATTAATTCCACAATAAGACGCGGAACGATTATAAAATTATTCCAACGTAAGTCTTTTGAAATTTCATAGTATTTCGTCACAATTCTTACTGCGCGTTGCTAATTGTTTTACAAATTTGATATTTTCTTCTTATATTTCCATGAAAATTTCATACCAAAGCAAATATTTCGTTAGAATTTTGATTTTCGTATGCACCTACAATTGCGTTAAACTGATACATGAAACTGATTCTGAACAATTTATATTCAAAACTTTATTTTGTAAAATTTTTATATTCAAATAATTATTACTCATTGTATTTTGGAAAATACTATTTCACTTAAATTTAAATTTGTTGCAACCGAAAAAAAACAGAAAGCTGTATTATGCAGTATCATGTAATCTAGTGCATTTATAGAAATTTTTGATACTGATAATATCTGTGAATATGTCGTCACCAGGAGTGAATTAAATATTTTTTCTATAATAGTATACTTTGAACTATATGACAATGCATATGTTCTTTTTAAAAAATATAAAGATTCTGATAAAAAGCTCTATTAAAATAAAATAAAATGAAATACAGTCAATTAGGGTATGCGCTCCAGTGATTGACATGTTCCAGTAATTGACACCTTACCCGAAATAATAAACAAGTAAAAAAAAATAAAAGCAAATATTTTAGGTATAAGAATTTTAACATTCTGTGTCAAACACTGGAGAATAGGGTGCCTATTACTGGTAAAATGAAAATCTAGCAGTGTCAAACAATGGAGCATAGGGGGCCAATTAATTACTGGTAAAATGAAAAACTGGCAGTGTCAATTACTGGAACATTGAGTAGATGTAAAATAAAAATTCATTATAAAAAAATTATTAACAAATGTATACATTTTAATATATATGTGATTCTGAAAGTCTTTCATGCAATATATATTAACCTAGGATTTCCAAAAAAAGTTTATGATGATTAAAACAATTAAAGCATCAGAAATTGCTCTAAAAGGGTCAATCACTGGAGCACTTACCCTATAGTGTATTGGTGAATGTCAATCCCTTTTATCAATTCGCTGATGTCATAAATATCAGAATAAATAAAATTTATCCTTATCGCACAATTATGTATCAAAAAAAAAAAAAAAAAAAAAAAAAACAGATGTTATTGGAAAATTGTGTGGCTATAAAAAGGAAATACGTTATATTCACAGCAGTTTCTTATTAATATATCATGATATGTTCTTGTTGTGCATGACAAAAGTAAATGCATGCTTTGATACAAGTTTTTTTTTTTTTTTTTTTAGAAAGGTTTTTTATTTATTTTATTTTTAAATTATTATAAGTGTTACCGATATACTACAAATTTTACTTTTTTTTTTTTTTTATGATGTTTATTTGATGGTCTTCATTTGTTTTAGAACAGTTGTAATATGATATGATTATAAAAAAAAATTAGCACGGCTAAAATGTCAAAGTTTGTCGAAAGTATCAATGACTTTTTTTTTTCTTTTTAAATTATTATTATTATTACATTGGATTTTGGTGACTGGAGACGAGGGAATTGTATCAGGGAGAGAGGTGTTTTTATTTTTGTAATATTATTATGTACAATAGTAAAAAATACTGAAGTAAAATTAATCGAAATTAACCACAAAACACATGTTCAGCACAAAGAATAGAGTCGCATTACATAAAAATTAAAAAAAAAAAATTACCATAGATACATTGTTGCAATTGTGACGTCATATTTTTTTTCTCCTAACTCATCCTTCTCTTCTATTATTTTTTCATTCCTCCAAACTAAGGATAAAAATTTATTTTCCGTACTTCAATACAAATTTGTAGCTATGATGTTACATTTAGTATTATCCCTATGAAATTTGGACATTTATTGTTATGAAGATTTTATATTTAGATAGAAATTAGTTAAAGTGATTTTGATGTAATATTTTCATATACAATAGTAAAAATATATTGGAATAAAGTAATCGAACTTATTTAACTAGCGACATAAAACACATGTTCTTACAAAGTATAGAGTCACATTATATAAAAGTATGGGAAGTTATCACAGATTTGTGAATTTATCTAGTTTCTACTTTACTTAAGTCTTTAGGCATGATTAATTTTCATAACTCATCACTCTTGGGGTAAGCAATGTATCACTTCCAAATTCATGTTTTTTTATTTTTATTTTTATTTTTATTTTTATTTGTATTTATTTATTTATTTTTATTTTTTGCGATTTCGCGATCAAATATTTTTTTCTCCAAAAGTCAACCGCACACATCTTAAACTTTTTTGGATATTTCTTATCAGTCGATATTTCTCATTAGTACGTATTCAATGAAATATATACGTATGTGGTTCACTTTTGGTACAAGAAGATTTTAAATGTCAAATTTTACAAAAAAGCATATATATATGTGGGAAGTTCCTTGCAGAGCCAACAGATGGCGCTGTCTCTGATGCTTATCATTGAACGAGATGACAAACGGAGGAGTTGAGATCCGGCTGCAGTGGAGATCGGTTGAGACCTTCAGCGCGTAGGCTGACAGGCTCATTTTTCTGCTAATTAGAGCTTGTTGTGCTCTGTATAAGTGTGTAGAGCCATGGAGAGCTCTATACCATAATCTCACTTATTAGAAATAGTACGCGTAGGTACTAATGTGAATTGTAGAGCGAGTCAGTGCTCATATATGATACTTTCTGTTAGTCCTAGTAATGAAGAGAGCTTGTTATGTGTATTAGGCCTCGAAACCAGCAAATGTTATTGATGGAAACCCTGCTATTATTATCATTTTATCTTTGTGTAAACTGTGTTGTGAACGTAATAAATGTTTTTAGTTATCTTAATCGCACCTCTTCATTGCCCCACCCCTAGACGCCCAGCTAATATACTACAAGTGGGGGCTCTGCCGCGATATTACCACCAACAAGTTATAAAAGGTAACTGTTATTGTTATATATTTATCATTGTGTTTGATAGTGGATAATAATGATTAATGCATATATTGAGCAAAAAGAGTTTGAGTTACTATTTTGAATTAGAAATTAATGGTGAAATACTTTTGAGAACACTTTTGGTTTCAATGTGTGATGAAATAAAATAAATAATATAACTTGAGAAGAATGAATAAAAATAAGAATTATGATTGAAAAAAATATTCTGAGTAATCTTTTATAATTTTGCTTATTACTGTTTGCAATAATATTTTAACAATATTATAACAATATTATTTTAAAACGAAAGTGATAACAATTATTAAATAGAGAACAATAACAATAATGGTGATATTATATGAAATATGTGTAATAATTAAGAAATATATAAGATGATCTAAGTATTCTGTTGTATATTACAAATTGTTCTGCAGGTGGTTATTTAAAAATCATGATAATTTTGATTTGAGAACAAAAAGCATAGAATCATTTTTAAGAAATATGTTCTCATATTATTTTGTTCCTATTTAAGTATGATATTAATTTGGTAGAAATATTGAAATATTTTTTGGTATAAGTAATTATTTAGAGTTATAATGGCCCAAAACGTGTTACAAGGCATTAGAAAAGCAGATTTAAGAACAATTGCTGAAGAATTAGGCCTAACTGTTCCGGCGGAAGCGAAGGTACTTGAAATCAAAACTTTAATTGAGAGTTCTGATATTTATAAAAATGATTTAGAATTTGTTAGAGGTGTTATTAAAATGTTAGTAGAAGAACAAAAGTTGAAATCTGTAGAAGAACAAACCAAAATTGAGATAGAAAGAATTAAATTATCCCAGTTAGAAAAAGAAATAGAGTTACAGAATTTAAAGTTACAGGCTGCAGCAAATAATTCTAGTAATAATGTTGAGCAATCAAATTCAGAAACTACTTCACAATCATTAGAAAATTTAATTAGAAGTATTCGAACTTTAACCATTTCAGTACCTGAGAAACCGGAAGCTTTGCACTTATTTTTTCAATCCCTTGAAAAGGCATTCGTTTCTAAAAATGTACCCCCTAAATTTAAATCGGAAATATTGATTAATTTATTGGGAGATAAATGTAATCAGGTTCTTGCGTACGTAACCACCGAAGAAATTAACGATTATGAAAAAGTTAAGGAATTAATTTTAAGACAGTTCCAACCAACGCCGCGTGAATGTTTAAGTAATTTTAAAAATGCGTTGCGTAATCCGTCAGAATCTCATGTCCAATTCGCTTCGCGTCTAAGCGCTTCTTTTGATTACTATTGTAGATTGAGAGGGGTTAACGACGTTAAGCAATTGTGTGATCTTATAGTTTCTGATAAAATGTATGAAACGTTGGATTCTAGAACTAAGGAACATATTAGTGTTCGAGAAGGTCAAAATTGGTTTAAACCCAACGAGTTAGGTCGGGAGTGTGATTTATTCTACTCTTCTAGAGGTAAATCGTTAATTGAAACTAATAATAATACACGAAACGAAAGTTCAGAGAATAAGCGGTTTGTAAACAAAACTCCTTTTAGAAAGACACATTATAATAATAAAGATCCCATAGTACGTAATTCGGTATCTAATCAAACTCACGAAAAGCATGAAAGAATGTGTTATATTTGTGGTGCTAAAGGGAAAACATTTCATTTCGCTAGAGTGTGTCCTAAACGTATTGCTGAGAAAAAAGAATTCCGTGAAAACCTTCCAACAAATTCAGTAGTTCAATCCGAAACAAGTCCGATTAACCTAATTGTTAATGAGCTCGAATATGTTGATATTTTAGTGGATGATATTCCACTTAAAGGGTTAAAAGATTCTGGTTCTTCGATTCTAATTGTAAATAAAAATAGCATTCCACAGACTAAAAATGTTATTTCTTCAACCACTCTAGTTAGCTGCTTTAATGAAAAGAAAGATGCAAATCTGACTGAATTTAAAATATCTTTACCTAATCATGATTCAATAAACATAATCGGTGCTTTATGCAACAATTTGACATGCGACGTAATTCTGCCTAATAATATCTTTCATATTTTGAAACAACAAAATAAAGAGGAAGCAGATGTTTCGAGTTCCAGCGTAGGGGGGAAAGATAGTCTTCTAAATTCGGGGGAAAGCAATTTCGATGAAGCAAATGAGTGTTCTTTTCCTGTATTCGATCGAAAGGAAAATGAAATAGATACTTTTTTTTCAAGTATGTGCAATTTTTCAGAAGAAGAAAAATTCGATGTCAGTTATATTTTAGATAAGTCGTTAAAAGAGAAATTAAGCGAATTAATAAAAAGTTATAAGCCAGTTAAAACAAAAAGTACTGATTTAAAAATGTCCATTATTTTATCTGATGATATACCAGTGTGCTCACGCTCTCGCAGATTATCATTTGTAGAGAAATCAGAGGTGGACAGACAAATTGACCAGTGGTTAAAGGATGGTATAATTAGAGAAAGTACATCAAATTATGCTTCGCCAATAGTGGTGTATAGGAAAAAAGATGGAGGAATAAGGTTATGCTGTGATTATCGTGCTTTAAATAAGAAAATAATTAAAGATAAATACCCGTTGCCGACCACTAATAAAAACTACAATCACATTTTTACAGTAATCGACGGATTTAGTAAATTTTCGTGGCTATATCCAGTCAAATCAACTTCTTCAGCAGACGCCTTGCAAAAATTAAAACAGCAAGCTGCTATTTTTGGTAATCCCGCAAGAATAATATCTGATCGTGGACCTGCGTTCATTTCTAAGGAGTTTGCAGATTACTGTAAATCAGAGGGAATCGAACATGACACCATCACAACCGGAATCCCAAGAGGGAATGGTCAAATTGAGAGACTTCATCGAACAATCATTCCTGTATTATCCAAGTTATGTATAAATGACCCTAACAAGTGGTACAAGTTTGTTGAGGCTGTTCAGAGAACTATTAATTCCACCACACCGAGAAGTACCAAAAGAACTCCTTTTGAACTACTCACTGGAGTAACAATGAGAAGGAAAGAAGATAAGAGAATACTAGAACTTCTCGAAGAGGAAAGGATAAATTCCATGCTTGATAATCTTAACACCATTCGTGAAGAAGCAAGAAAAAACATTCTTAAGATTCAAGAAGAAAATCGCCGATGTTACAACAAGAAGAGAAAGAAAGCCCATGTATATAAAATTAATGATCTAGTTGCCATCCAGCGAACTCAGTTTGGAACCGGCATGAAACTAAGACCAAAATTCTTAGGTCCTTATAAAGTTGTGCGAGTAAAGTCCAAAGACAGATATGAAGTCGAGAAGATAGGCGATCACGAAGGACCTATACATACTAGTACTTCTGCAGACCATATGAAATTATGGTCCACAAACTAAATAGACTGAACTAAATGGACTGATAAACATTACAGAAAAAGTTAACTGTGAATTTTTATGTACATAATTTTTTTAATGTCTGTTTCTCTTTTTTGTTTTTTTTTTTCTTTTAATTGTATTTTGCAGATATCCTTTAGTATCCCAGGTTGGTTTACGGTGAGGTCACCGCAACATCAGAATGGCAGAGCGTTGTGGGAAGTTCCTTGCAGAGCCAACAGATGGCGCTGTCTCTGATGCTTATCATTGAACGAGATGACAAACGGAGGAGTTGAGATCCGGCTGCAGTGGAGATCGGTTGAGACCTTCAGCGCGTAGGCTGACAGGCTCATTTTTCTGCTATTTAGAGCTTGTTGTGCTCTGTATAAGTGTGTAGAGCCATGGAGAGCTCTATACCATAATCTCACTTATTAGAAATAGTACGCGTAGGTACTAATGTGAATTGTAGAGCGAGTCAGTGCTCATATATGATACTTTCTGTTAGTCCTAGTAATGAAGAGAGCTTGTTATGTGTATTAGGCCTCGAAACCAGCAAATGTTATTGATGGAAACCCTGCTATTATTATCATTTTATCTTTGTGTAAACTGTGTTGTGAACGTAATAAATGTTTTTAGTTATCTTAATCGCACCTCTTCATTGCCCCACCCCTAGACGCCCAGCTAATATACTACATATATATATATATATATATATATATTTTTAATAATGTTTGATTTTGTTCCAAGAGTCAACCATAAGTATTTATGTCCTAACAGTTAGTGGTTCACCAGTGGTCAAGCGGTTCTGCGCTTGAAGCTGGTAGATAAGATGTGCCGTGTTTGATCCCAGGTCTCAATCGTCGTCCTAGCTTTTCGGAGTTTTCCTTGATTTTCTCCGAAACTCTCGTGAATACAGGCTGGGAACCTTTAGGAATACCCCCAAGGAGGACATTTCACCTATAGACCTAGGACCCTAGCGTAGTCAATCGGCCTTAAACCCCACAACAAACCAAACATACAGTTGGAAGTTGTAATATACAAAATATCTTTCAATACCATGGTTCACTTTTGGCCTTACGTAAACTTATAGACTAATATATGGGTAAACTGGTATGTTTTTTCTAAGACAATAGAAGACCTTCATCTTTGACCCCCCCCCCAAAAAAAATAAATAAATAAATAAATAAATAAATAAAATAAAATAAAATAAATAGAAAAATAAAAATAAATAGAAAAAATATTTCTTAACGTGTCTTATAGTTTTCTATATTGAACACATTTTGAAAATTTACACAAAAACAAAAATGTCAATTATTCAAGTCTGCTTGATTTTCCTGAATAAACAAAGGCTTTTAAATCCATTCTTATAACTTAAGTTATACTCTCGCAAGTTATCAGAAACACATTCTTTTAAGAACACCTAACTGCTTTTTAAAATGAAATATTTAACTATATATAGCTAGTGGTTAAAAATTAGAATGTTCAACCAAGATTAAAGAATTAAAATGTTAATTTAAAAGGAATAACCAATAACTCAAAAGCGAATTTTTATTTAAGCAGGCATACGCTTAAATGTGTACTTACCATTCCCGTATCTCCGGAACTCTGTAAACATAAAACACTACTAGTGTTACCAGATGATCGAAAATCAACTTCCCCAAACAGGCTTTCAAATTTTCTCAAATCAGAGTTTTTCTCCAAAAAAATCCCCAATTCAATTTCTACTAAAAAAAGTAATTAAAAAAAAAATTAAAATATTTGATTTAAGCCCAATTTTTCCCCCAAATGACGCACATTTTTGAAAAAATCTCCATATCACTGTTAAAAATTTACATTTCTGTTGCCAATAATTCTCTGTAAAAATTACAAATTCTCTGTAATTTGAGAAATAGTCGTAAATTACGGAAAAATTACATTGACAATTTTTCTGTAACTTTTACAGAATTCTGTAATTTTTTCAGAGACTTACTGGCAACAAAATTGCAAATTTTTAACAGTGTACAGAATGTGTACTGACATGTGTACATAATGTACTTAACAGTGTACATTTATGAAAAAACTAGTCAATGGAAAACTTTAAATCTAAGTAAAGTACTTTAGTGTTGAGGATGTATTCAAGATATACGTTCATCCTTAGGATGTCCTGAGGATGTCCTGAGGAGGAAGGGTACCTTCAAAAGCCTCTAAATGCTTAAGAAAACTTTTTAAAGTCTCTACGTGTAAGGACAAATCCCTACAGTTGGCAATTTTGTAAACGTCTTAGCAAGTAGACTAAAGTAAAAAAATTTGAAAAATTCCCGAAATTTCTCCCAAAAATATCAAAAATTCCCGAAATTTCTCCCAAAAATATCAAAAATCCCCTCAGAATTTCACACAAACATTCGGTCCCAAAATCGTCCCCAGAAGCCCCAAAAATCCCCAAAATGGGGACAAAATCCCCAATCTCGCAACACTGAACACCACACATAAAAATACGACGATTGCAGATTTGTAGAATTTAATTATACTTTATCACTCATAATAGGTTGCAAACATAACAGAATGTGTCATCCTTCACGTAGAGTTATTATTTAGATTTATATTTGAAAGAGAGTTTTAGAATTGTTCTAACATCTTTTTTAGCTCAAAGGAAAATTAAAAAACAAAAATAAATTAAAGTTCCTCTTCTTATTACAGTCACATGTCCGTTCGTGAATCTGGTGTCACTGCACATCTGCTCATTTCCCTTCAACAACTAGATTCATGTGTTTCATGCATTCAAAATGCTAAGACTTTGTAAAATATGTTGAAACTGGTCGAAAAATTCCTTTAACGTACGAGATATCCTATGTATCAGGTTTCAGGATCGGATTTACATTATTTAAAAATATATATTTTGTGTGCAATATATCATATTTGTGGTCAGGCACGATATTTTTCTAATTCTGCAGCAAGATTTTGGTTTTAAGTTTTATTCTTAAAAACTGGTTTCATTAAACCAAATTTGATCCTTGAATTTGTGCAATGTTTTCTATTGATATATTTATATTCTTTTTAATCCAGATAACATTTTAAAAAATAAAATAGAAATACCCTTCAGAAAAATATTATTGTTTCATGTGGGTATTTGCCAAGTCCCTTTAAATAAAGATGTTATTAAAAAAAATAAAATTTTTTCATTAAATGTTTTTGTTAGATTATAACTATGCAGACGTTTACCACGCAAAATAAAATTAATGTATATCTTAAAATTTATTTGCATAAAGTATATTTTTTACCTAAATTTTTCTTTAACGAACTAAATAGTATTAAAATAAATTCTAATAAAGCAACATATGATAGAAAACTTGAGTTTTAACGCATCTTTTCCCACCATCAAGTGAAATAGCGAAAATGTTTCCAAAAGCTTTATTTGATACGTATTTTTGATACGCAAATTTTCTTATCAGGAAAATTAAGAGCTTGTGTTGAACCATTAAGAGGATAAAAACATTAACGTCGTTACTTTTTTCGAACTTTCTAAACTTATGTCCAAGCATAAAAGTTAATTCTGATTGAATTTTAACAAGTTGTACAGAAACATTTAATTATATACAAAGTTTTGCATCAAATTGGAATTAAGGAATTACTGTGTTTCTCTATTGCTTAAGATGCTACCAACAACGTATTTAAAACGAAAGTTCGGAGACTTTCCCAGAAAATTTTAATTAATGTTAAACATAAACTGCAGCGATAGTTGAGAGAATTTAAAATATATATATATTAGCATAAATATACACGTACAAATTAAATGTGGTAATCTAAATAAAATTTAAATCCTTACATTACCATGTTTCCGAGTTTTACATTCTTGGTTAATATTCTATATGAAGTAAATTTTCAATAGTAGTATGTGATTTTAAAAAATAAATCGACGAATTTAAGTATATTGATTTGCGCAGTATATTGCATTAAAAATAATAATAATAATAAATAAATAACCAAATTATAGATTTCATGATTTTTAAAATGTTCTCTTCATTATCTTTTTAAATAAAGAATTGAATGGTGAATAGCATTTAAAAGCCTAGCTTGGCAATGTATACCGAAAGAAGTAAAGCTTTTATTTATACATATATATATACCTATATAATATACCCTTTTTTTATAAATAAGAAACTTTCAACTAAATAGAAATATATTAAACATAAATCGAAAACATGAAGAAGTTATTATGCAATTTTAACATTAAAAAAAAAAAAAAAAAAAAAAAAACTTATAAATTGAGTCGAATGTTTGAGAAGAAGTATAACTTCTTTTCTTACTAATCTAATTTTCTTACTGCATTACTACAGTAGGCTGCGCTTTTTCTTCATTTCCAGTTCAGAAACTGAATTAATTAATTAAACCTCATAGATTTATACGATGATTTCTCTTTTCATTTAATTTAGCAGTTTTGTTCATTACATTAGTCTGTATTTCTTAGAAAAGTTTTATAGATTAAAAACAAAATGTATGCTAAAACATACATATATATTTAAATGGAAATAAATTTTCATATACAGATTCTGTTGATGGTGGTAGTGTAGAGATTAATGCCGATTATCTACACGTGTCTAAATATGGCTGTGTAAGATTCACTCCGTAGAAGTGTTTCAAATGATATCTTGCCAGTATTCTTATCCGTAAAGCGTCTCTTATCCGTATGCAAATTTCGGTGAAAATCAGGAAAAATTCTGAATCATAAAACCAACGAGAAAGACCTGGATTCAAATATGGACTTTCCGCAAGACTCCAAATTAGAATATCTTAATTTTTTATAGAGCTCTTTTACGTAATTTTTGTGAGTTATCCGGCGCTTTTAACTTAACTTTTAAATCTTAAGAATTTTACAGACCAAATAGCCGAGTTTATTCATTAACTTTGAACGTGGCCTCATCGTTCAACTTAAAAGCAACGATGGCTTACTTAGGTTCTGGAAAGCCTTATTTTAAATGCTGTAGTTATTGTAAGATTATTGTTGACTCTAAAAAAATAATTAAATGAGATTTTAATTTTGATGTTTCATTGCTGCTACGAAGCATAGAAAATAGTAGGACTAGTTGAACGAATTTCTTGAATGTACACTAAGCGAAGAAAAAAAAAAAGAAAAGAAAAGAAAAAGCCGCACTGCACAAAAAATTACTTATAGCTTTTTTATTTGTAATTACTTTAAAACTAAGGGTTGAAACAAATAAAACTCTCTTGTTTGCATAACACCAAAGCATTGAAATGATACCTATGTACAGTCACCCAAAAAAAAAACGCCACCCCCCCACCTAATTTTGCCGTAAATTATCGTAGAAACATGCGACTGGTACCAATCAGTTTGTAATAACGTCTAGTTTATAATGTTATAGTTAGATTTTACTTAGGGGGTCGTCTACATATTAAAACTGACATCAACTTCATTTTTTTCAATGGTAACCCCCATTTTTTATAATTTATTTGAATTCTTTGGATCAAATCATCACAGAAAATGGTATAGTTTATATATTTCGCTCAATTTTTCATAGAGTTATAAGCTGTCAAAGTTTGGGGGTGCTAATGTTAAATGAATGTGACAAACATTAAATCATATCTTCCGAAATAATTATGATATTTAAATTCTGTTTTTTTTATTCGTTAGAATGAAGTAACCCAAACATATTCCATGCAAATTTTTGCTAAAAAAACATTTTTTGAATTATGAAAATTATTAATAAATTCATATGTGAAAAAATTATGAATTATGACCTATGTTAATTTTTGCACGAATAGAACGGGCATCATCAAAAACATGGGTTTCCAAATTTACAGCTCGTTCCTAACATTATTTTTTGAGTTACAGTGATATTTCACTTTTTATTCCTGTTAGGGGGCCGTCACTTGTTATAATCTGTATCTTCTATAAGTAAATGCTTGTATATAATTTGACGGAAAACTATTTTAATTTACCTTTATGTTATTTTTATTGTTTCCTAAGCAATATTTCGATGTTTATTATACAAATTGGCATATTTTTGTAAAGTTATCACAATGTAGGCGAGGGATTGTGAAAGAATTTCAAAAGAAAAGAAGCCCCGCCTCTGATTCGCTGAAACACTATTTAAAAAAAAAGACAAATTTGCATATTCCTATTTAACTCTATATGTGACGCTGGTATGCATAAATCACAATGGTATTTACTACATCGATTATTGAAGACAAAACTTAAATGATTTAATTACAAATATGCAAAATTATTTTGCTTTATATTATAAAGTTTTACAAAATTTGTGAAAAGGCGTGGCTATTTACATTAAGCCTTGATATGGAAGCTATGTTGCTGTTTTTCGATGCTGCGAAATTTACAAAATATATTTGTGTTAATATACTATACAGATAGAAGAATAATTATATAATATCAACAAATCTTCTTTAATCAATATGTTTATATACATTACTGTATGGAAATGTTTATATATGAATATTGTATTTATTTTTAATGAGAGATATAAACACAAAATACTAAAAAAAAGAGAAGAAAATGTGTTATAAATTTTTATAAATCAAGCAAAATATATATGCATACTTGCCAACCTAACCCGTAACATTGTTAGTTCCCGCCCCTGTGTGTACACAATTTAATTTTTAGAGTAATTAACTTCAAATACATTTACGATTAACTCATTGAGCGCCACGCGAATTCTTATGGAAATCCCATTCAGGCCACACGTGCTGCTTAGAAGCGTGTTATGTTTATCGAGTTTCAATAAACCCCATTAGGCCTTAACGATATAATCCTATAAAAATCCTATTAAAAAAAAAAAAAAACATGAAGTAAATTTTAAATAAATTGTCAGTAATTACTTAAAACTTTGTAAGTTCTGTAGTTTTATAGCATATTTTACACTGCCGGCTGACTTAGCCTAAATGGAAAGATCAGTGTCAGCCACAGATGGCTGACACAGCTCTAAAAAGACTGATGTGAAAAAAATGTACGGAAAGGGGCGGGACCAGTAATCTTCCGGGATAGGTTGACAAGAATGTATATACATAGAGCAATGCCAGAAAATGTTCTTTATTTTTCATGAACCAGATGAATGGTATTTTTTTTCTGAATAGTCTATGTATTAAATATAATGCTGCTTGAAATACCCTTTAAATGAAAAGTTTTATTACATAAAGTAATTTTCTGGCACTCTACAGCTCCCAAATGACACACAATACAAAACCTCGCCTTTTTCCAGTGTTTAAAGGGTATTAACGTTTAATATGCTTTATATTCGTTTTGATCTTTCCTTCTCCTCCTTATCTTCTTCTTTTTTCCTTAAAAAAAAAAGGGTTATGTAACATTTTGACCTTTTCAAGTGAAGATTTAGATCAAGGGTAGTCAGCCTTTCTACACCCACTGTCCACTTCGGTATCTGTATTAAAGTGTAGAATTTTAGAACATCCCATTAAGTAGTAGGATTTATTATTTTACATATTAATTTGTTACACATTATAAAATATAAAAGCAAAAGAATATCGTGGAGATTTATGTAAAAGTTTTTAATAATGTCATGAAAAAAAAAATAATAATAAAAATTAATTAAAAAAAATAAATAAATAAAAATAAAAAAATCTGTTTTAATATTTTAAAAATGTCGATTAAAGAAAATGAAAGTACTGCAGTATCAGAACAAACTCCCATTGTCACTGTGAAACGGCCGTGGGAACCAGGTTGAGTGCCGCCGTTTCAGACAATTATACGGCAGCTTGAGATAAAATAATTTTGAATTTTCAAACAAATTTAAAACCAATCATCTTTTTTTTATTTTTTTTCTTTTGATAGATATTTTATTATCTATTCAAGCTATTTAATTTGCTTCGTATGAAGTGAACTATTTGATATTTAATCAATAGAAACCAATAAAAATCTTTTAATTCATAAACTAACTCAGAAAGTTCTGTGTATTAGTCATTTTTTTTTTATTTTATAATTAACATTTCTGAAATTTTTTACCGGTGTGAAACTTAATAAATAATGTATACTGGGTGGTAGATCGTGATTTATATTTTCTAAATGTATAGACGGACCCCTAATACATTTTCACGTGTAACTCTATTTAAAATTGATGTAAGGTATATAAATAGGTATGTTTTTCGAACCGCCTTGATCTCAGAAATCTGAATATGAAGTCAAAAATAGGGGTTGCCATTGAAGAAAATGAAGTTAATGCCAGTTTTAATATGTAGACGACCCCTTAGGCAAAATTTAACTATACTGTTATAAACTAGACGTTATTACAAATCGATCGGTACCAGTCAAATGTTTCTACGATAATTTACAGCGAAATTAGGTGGGGGGGTGGCGTTTTTTTTTTGGGTGACCGTACATTTTCGATAGAATAATTCGCTTTATTTTACACTTTACGAAGTACTTTATAAGAATCTGCATAAAACTTTCGTTTTAAACATAATGCAATAACCATACACTTTATATTCTATTATAATTTATTATATGAAATAAACAAGTTATATTTTAATATAGGAAATAAAGCTATTTATTTGTTAGATCTAAGCAATTTTTTATCAAAAATATGTGTTCTGTATTGTGTTAATTCTAACTTTATATGGAATTACTGCTTTAATGCGCAATGGCGTAGTGTTACACAGTGTTTTAATATAAATCTCAGAAATTTCAATGTGTCAAATATCACAAATATTTTTTTTCTAGTTCTGGCAGAGTTGTAGGCTGCAAATTTCGAATCCTCTCCCCTCTCACCCGCCTTTTTATAGACGAAACATTTTCGAGCGGATCGCGATTAAAACTATTTCCATGTCTGGTAAAGAAGAAATTCTACTATATCTTTTGTGGGATTTAACTTAAAGTGAAAAAAGATATTATTACTTACAGAATTATAAGTTGTCATAGGGATGGATATGAGATTTGGACAATTTGAAGTGAATAAACTTACCACAGTCGCCGCGCCGCGTAGTAAGGTGCATTATCATCTTGAAATGCTGTTTGCGGAAATGTCCAAGATACCTCCAAAACAGTCGGTTAGGCACCACTTTTATAAAGTCTGTGTTTTATTTCGAGTTAATTGATCCCTTGAGCATAATAATTTGCCCGAATGTTTCAAAAGATATGTACCTCCGTACCATAATGTGCGGAGAATGTGTCACTGTTTAAAAATGCGATTTTCATTAAGTCGATCTTACTTTAGTTGTCAGATCTGCTTTATTTAGCTCGAAATAAGTTAAACTTTACTCATCAGAGAGAAACAGTTCAGCCCAATAATTAACTAATCATTTTTTAATTTTTTTAGCCATCTGAGGTTTTGCTTTCCTAATTCTCTTAATTAAGAATGGAATTTTTTCAAATATTCTGTCATTTAAACCTGCTTTCTTTAATAGTTGCTACATTGTAATTAAAGAATATATGCTGTTAAACACTTTTTCTGAATCTCTTTTATGTTCTAAATGTAATACAAACCGATTTTATAAGCAATGGCTTTTTAACTCACCGTCATTTCGCTTGTATAAGGAACATGGACGCCTAAACCCAAATTTCCAGTTTCAATGGCCAAAAAATTTCATATCTTGCTAAAAACCATTTTACCAATATTTCGTTAACATTTAATTATTTTGTCATCTCACGTATTAAAATGTTTTTTAATTTTCATTCAAAAATTAATACTTTTTTGTGGCATCGTTAACTGCCTTATTCTTACCATTTTTAAAATAATTTCTAAAATTATAATTTTCCTGACAATTGAATTTCGTTTTTAACACTGGACTCAATGCTACCCTGACAGCACAGTTAGGCTTAACTTATCCACATTACATCTTAAGGACGTTTCTGGGATGTCTTTTCATCCAGAAGACATCTTGAAGATATCCTGGGGAGGCGATGTGCTGTCTGGGAAAGTATATGTGGAGGATAACATAATGAAATCTGTTCGAAAATTTGCTTTTTAAACAATAAAATTGGCGGTTGTAGAAAATGAAAAGGAAAATATATAAGTGCGGGTTTTTTTTCCTCGCTTAGTATAGACTTCCTAACTATTGAATGCTTGCCAAAATGCCAAAAATATTTTTTTTTTCTTTAAGTGTAAAGTTGTATTTCTGGTTTTGCATAAGATGTAATTTTTACTTTCCGAACACTATGATGAGGAAAGTTTTGTAATCATGTCAAAACACCGAATTTCATATTTTGATGTTTCTATACGTTTTGAGGTCCCCTGAGTTCGTCTTCACTATTTTTACGATGATGTATGTATGCGTGTATGTATGTGTGTATGTGTGTGAGTGAGTGAACACGCTAGCGTCTAAACGCTTTGCTCGAATGAGCTGTAAGTTGGTACGCTTATTGCAAGTCACAGTAGCACAAACCCTATGGATTTTGATGAATCTAGCACTTATAGTTTTTTTTTACAGAGACACAAAGAAGAATTCTTTATCATTATGGACTATGGGACCAAAATCTTAAAAGTGCGATCGCATCTAAACGCCTTATTCATTTGAGCAAAAAATTTATACACATATTATAGGTAACAGATAGTCTGTATAGATTTTGGAGAATCAAGCACTTATACTTTTTTACAGGGACACAAAGAAAAATTCTTTATCATTATGGCCTATGGGGCCAAATTTTTAAAAGTGTGATAGCGTCTAAACGCCTTATTAATCTGAGCAAAAAATGTGTACACTTGTTATAGGTGAGAGTTGCACCTACTGTATAGATTTCGGTGTATTTTCACTTACAGTTTTTTTACAGGGACACAAAGAAAAATTCTTTATCATTATGGCCTATGGGACCAAATTTTTAAAAGTGCGATAGCATCTAAAAGCCTTATTCAATTGAGCTGAAAATTTATATGAATATTATATGTCACTGTTGCACTAACTATAAACATTTTAATGAATCTTGCATTTATAGGTTTTTACAGGGGCACAACGAAAAATTCTTTATCATTATGATCTATTGGCTCAAAGTTCAGTAGCGTTAAATAAAACATCGTGTAATATATGGAGAAAAATACTTAAACACTCTATTGTGGTTTTGACTCTTTTGTTTGTTTAACAACTCCTCTTTCTTTACTTTATCTACGAAACTGTTAATTACTCAATGTTTGGAAAGTCAAGTGGAGTCACTCCAGATTTTTACTTTAAAAATGAAAATATTTCAATACTGTTTTTGATTAACAAGAGCAATGAAATGAGATTTTAAATTTAATGTTTCAATGTTGTCACTAATCGTTAAAGATATAGGACTTAATGAACTAATTCCTTGAACGTAGTTCTTAAACTTTTTAATATTTCACAAAATCTCTGTTTTTTTTTTGCTTTTTTTTTTTTTTTACTTTATACGTAAAGTTTTATTTCTCGCTTTGTATAAAATGTTAATGTTGTTTTAAAACAAGAATTTTTCTAAGATATACCATTTTTATTTTCTTCTATATTCAATAGAAGAAAGTGTTGGATTTCTAATATGTCCGACTATCGGTTTTCGGTGGATTTACGCATTTTGAGAGGTCCAAAACACGATTTGGTCATTTTTAGAAAATGTCTGTCTGTGTGTGTGTGACAAAAATTTTGAAGCGACTGCATCTCAGGAACTACTACACAGAATTCATATAATTTTATATTTAGATGCACCTGGACCTAAATTATTGTCTATAAACTTTTGGTGTCAACCGCCCAACAGGTGGCGCCGCTATGTAGCGATTTCTGCAATTTAAGGGAAGGCTATATCTCAGGAACTACTGCACAAAAATACATGTAAATTAATATATAGATGCAACTTGATTATCAACTTTTGGTGTCAACAGCGAAATAAGTGGCGCTGCTATGCAGTGATTTTCACAATTTAAGGTAAGACTATATCTTAGGAACTACTGCACAATAATACATATAAATTCATATACAGATGCATCTGGATTGCCAACTTTTGGTGTTAACCACTCAACAAGTGGTGCTGAAATGCAGCGATATCCACAATTTAAGAGAAGGCTATATCTCAAAAACTGCACAAAAATTCATAAAGTCATATATAGATGAAATTTGATATAAATTAATGCCTATCAATTTTTGGTGTCAACAGTTCAATAGGTGGCGCTTCTATGCAGTGATTTCTACAATTTATGGTAAGGCTATATCTCCGGATCGACTGCACAAAAATGCATATAAATTCATATATAGATGCAACTTGATTTTCAACTTTTAGTTTTAACCACTCAACAGGTAGTGCCGCTAGGCAGCGATTTCCACAATTTAAGACAATTCTATATCTCAATAACTACTGCATAAAAATGCATATAAATTTATACGTAGATGCATCTTGACATACGTTTGTACCTATCAGTTTTTAGTGTCAACTGCTGAACATGTAGCGCTGCTGTGTCGCGATTTTCATAATTTAAGGAAGGGTTATATCTCAGGAACTACTGCGCAAAATTGTATCTTATACTATTAAGTGAGCAATATTTGTATGTATATTTCACTGATCTCGAAAACGGTAGCTCGGACAGTCACGAGATTTAACACAAAGGTGCATCCCGAAGGGTCATTGTGCACATCGAAGTCAGATTTTCGAACTTTTAATTAGTTTTTTCTTAATTAATTAAAATGTGAAAATCATAACCTTCTAATTTCTGATAAAAAAAAAAGCCATTTAAATTTTAACATTTTATCCATAATTTAATTGTTGCCAATTTTTTTTTCGACAAAATAATAATAATAATTAAAAAAAACGTACATTTATTTAAAACTAGTATCGCCCAGTGGTCGAAACTCGACCATTTTTTTTGCAAAGCGAGGCAAAGCAAAGTTACTGCCTTGTCCTAAACGGAATGCAATTGCAACACAGCTGCGGCAATTGTCGAAAACCGAAAATCTAAAACTTTTCTGAATCTTATACTTTCTACTTATATATGCAGAGGAAAGAATAATAAATCCACTTTTTAAAAAATTAAAATAGGTAGTCAATTTCACTTAATTAAAATGCAAGGAAATCTCAAAACGTGTAAATTCATCGAAAACCGGAAATCAAAAGTTTTTATGTATCTTATACTTGCTTCTTCTACCCACAAAAGCTAGCAATATAGACACTTTTTTAAAAAATAAGTAGCCAATTTCAGTTAATTGAAACGTAAAGAAAGCTCAAAACATGTAAATTCAGCAAAAAACGGAAATCGGAATTTTTTCCGTATCGTCTCGTCTACTTATACATGCAGCAGTTAGTAACAAATCCATTTTCCTTTTATTTAGTATATTAGTTGAATATTTATTGTTTAAATATCATCCTTGGAAATGAAATGTTTATGTTTACATTCGAAACTGGAAGTTTGCCATTTTTTTTTCTGGAGTTTTGTGATTTTAAATTAAAATTTTATCAATTTTACAGAAAAAATAACTCAATCAAACACATGTAGACAGTAACTTATATATAACTGTACCCAAATATCGGAATTAAAGTCGGCAGATAATTTCCGTTATTTTTGATAATTTTTTACAAAAAATCAAATGGACGATTAACAAAGAAAATCATTTTCATGGCTCCATGGAAAGATAGTGACGTCATCACTTCGCTTGCGTATAGGGCAGTTCCTTATTTGTAAACAAACATCTCAACTTTTATGAGTGGTTGGCAAAAAGGCTTGGGAAAAGCCTTTATTATTATTCTTTGGGAAAAGCATAGCGATGGCGATTACTTGATTACTACCAACGAAAAATCAATGGTGGGCGGGGCGCGGGAAAGTCGACCGCGCTTTTTTGCCAACCACATGACGTCACGAGGAAATGCTCTATAGTGATGCTACATTATACAAATTACTGTGTCTATGGTTTTATTTGAGCTTTATGAAATTGCCAGATTTAACAACTTTCTACTTTTAGGTATTTTTTTAATGTAAAGGAATACGTGTATGAAAGGGAAAAATGGGGGAAAATGCATAAAAAATAAATGTATTTTTAAATACCTTCTTGACATCGTAAGAAAATAATATTTGTACTAGCTGGCTTCGCCCGCTAGCGGGTCAGTATTTTCAAATGAATCAGTAAAATTAATGAATCACTAACGGGTCTACGTCAAAACATCGCCGGGAATAACGTCGCCCGTCAAAACATCGCTTGTCTAAACGTCGCCGAGTCAATAACATCGCCTCGACAATAACATAGCCGATAGAAAACAAAGCAGTTTTTTTTTTTTTTTTTTTTTTTTTTTTGTTAATAGCAATTGAATAGACTAAACATTAGAAGGAAATTCTTTTTTTTTTTTCTTTTCTTTTTTTTTTTTTTTTTTTTTTTGGTTTGTTTGTTCAACTACAATTTAAAGATTAAATAGATTGATTTTTTATGTCATGACGACACTATTTTTAACATCTTTCTTTTTTATTACATGCTTCTGTAAACATAAAAAAGTTTTAATTTCAGCTATATATATATGTAAATATATATATTTAAAGAAAGTATAGGAATAATGAAATTTTCAATCACAAATTTTCAATGGATCTACACGTTTTGAGATATCTTGAATATTTTTTAAAAGTCACTTTTAGAAAATGTCTGTGTACTTCTAAAATTTTGTAAAGGCTGTATCGATTGAAGTAATTGGTAAAATTTAACCAAACTTGATACTTGGTAGACCTTGACTTAAATTTAATTTTGATTATATATTGGGGTGCCAACAGATGGTGCAATTTGGTGTGCCAACAGATGGTGCAACTATGCTGTAATTTTCCCTCTTTTAATGAAAATCTATATTTCAGCTTCTATAGGACTATAAATGCACTAAGCTTGGCATGTGGAATGGATGTTATGTAAAATAATGCTGATTCGATTTAAATGCAAAAGGGCCAATAGCTGGCGCTACTATGGTGCAATTTAATCCCATTTAGGGGATGGCAATATCTCAACGTCTATGATATATAATTGGACTAAACTTAATATCATGTATATTAGGTAAAATTATTTTGATTCACTTTGGGTGTGTAGGGGTCGAACAGATAGCACTGTTATGCTGCTATCATATTTTCTATTCACAGGCAGGCTATATTTCAGTTTCTATGTTATATAAAAGGACCAAACTTCCTATGTAAGCTGCATATTATAAAAAAATTACGCTAATTCGATTTGAATGCATATCGGTCCACAGATGGTGCTGCTATAATTTTTTGCGTCTTTTCAGATAGACATGTCACCATCTAGTAGTTAAAACTGCACCGACATGCAATGCAAAATATGAATTGTGAGAAGTTACGCTGAGTACATTTTTGTGCATATCAATCGGTGAGATACCCTGTTATAAACAATGACATGGAAAATTTTTTGTGATGACCACAACATAAGTTTTTTTATTACTTTCTTCGTATTTAATCGAAAAACGTTTTGATTTCGTAAACATTTTAGACTTTCTTTTTCCGATGGATTTACACGTTTTAAGAGGTCCAGAACACGATTAAATCTGTTTTAGAAAATCTTTGTCTGTCCGTCTGCCAGTACATGGGACAAAATTTGTGGCAACTATATCTCAGAAACTACAGAGCAAAATTTAATGTAAATTTATATGTAGTTGCACCTTACATAAATTAATGGCTATCAACTTTTGGTGTAAATCGCTCAACAGATGACTCTGCTATACTGCGATTTTTCCCAATTTAGGGAAGGTTATATCTCAAGTTCTGTAGAGAGTAATTAAACAAAACTTGGTAAGATGGTCATTATAACACATTATACTGATTCAATTTGGGTGCATATCGACTAATAGGTAGGCGCTGCTTTACAAACTTTTTTTTTTTTCAAGGAGAGGCTATATTGTAGATTTTACTGCATATAAATGCACAAAACTTAGTATGTAAGAAATGAAGATTATGAAACCCTTTATTAGTTCAGTTTGGGTGCATATCACCCGACAGCTAACGCTTATGTGCTGCAATTTATCTCAAAAATAGGAGGGTTAAATCTCAAGTTTTAAGACATATACATGCATCAAACTTAATGTATGAGATAACCATTATGAAATTGTATGCCAAATTAATTTGGGTGTATATCAGTAGACAAGTGATATAAAACGAAGCTTACATAAAGCAAGGTAAAAAATAAAAGAAAATAATCTGGTGTGTCTAACGTCCCCCTCAACTCCACGTTTCATTATTGTAACTACATTTATAGGGAATTCAAATCTGTTATTAAGTTCAAAAGTTCATTTAAAATTATTTAGACAGCTTTCACACGCATCATTCCTTAAAACTTGTCAATCTTGAACAAACTTTTCTAGTAACAAACGTATTCACTTCAAAATACATCATTTGGATCGCCTGAAATTATTATTATTTTTTTATTTACTCTAACAGACACAGGCAATGATCAAACTATAAAACTTGACTTCGGTATTCAGGAAGCCTCAAAAGTGTAAATATACAAGAAAACAATCGATGAATATTTAGCTTAAAAAATACATTATTTACCATATAACTTTGCGAAATTAATTTCAATTCTTGAGCAGCTTTCCTAGCGATGGTAAAATATTATATGTTATAGTATATTATAGTAAAGCACTTCCACTAACAAATAAAGAAGAATGTTATGGCTTAAATATTGATAGCCCTGTATATCTTCTGAAAGTTATGTATGCATCACATGGTACGCATAAATATAATCCTATATTAATAACACACGGCACAACCTGAAATATACTTCCATCAATTTTCACGATTGTCGCATTATAATCTAGTTCTTTTGTGTAGCCCTGTAAACGAACAGTGAATGATTATTTATACCATATTCTAAATGAGGCATGTTTTTATGCATATAAATATATATATATATATATTCATTTCATTTGGTTTAGTGCAGTCTATAGATGTTAAACTCTACTTAACTGCAATTTTCCCCATAGACGTAATGTATTTGAATACTCTTGAGTCCTGTACACGAACGATTCACTTCATCTCAACGAAACGCTTAGTGTAGCATCTCTAAATGATACACATTTAGAATATCAAGCTTGGGAATCTCTGCTTCTATTTGTTCTTGAGATATGCTGATAACAAACAGACACACACACAGACAGACACACGCACAGAGAGACCAACCGATAAAAACACGATATTCGTATTCAGGGGGTCTCAAGACGTGTAAATATAACAAAAACTAACGTTCTAAAATTTGACCCTAAAACAATACTTTCTCTACCTTATGGGTAAGAGAAAATAATAATAATAATAAAAAAATAAATGAAAAGATGGCAAAGTATTCTTAAAAATTCATTGAATTATTGTAAAATGTGCAATTTTTAACTGAAAATATTTATTTTAATAGCATTTGCTAGAATCATAGAATTATCTGTAATTCACAGAGAGAGAAAAAAAAAAAAAAAACTATTATTTTAGATTAATGCATTAAAAAAAAAAAAAAAGAAGAAGCAAAAGAAGAGAGAGAGGAAAAAAAAAAAAAATGAAATATAATTTCCGGAAGAGATCGAGATTCACAGATAATCTATTTTAATAGCCGCCAGTTTGACTGCAAGTTTGACTCCGCTGCTTAGGAAACCAAACATCCTATCCTAAGTAATAACTTATCATTCGGCTATGTGTTTGTCATCGATGATTTTAACACAGCGATGTTTTTGCGGCGATGTTTTGTCGTCTATGTTTTGACGTGCGATGTTATGACGCGATACCTCATTAACAGTCACTTTTAGTGTTAAGAAAAGAAATTAAAAAAAAATTATTTCTGATTGGGTAAAAAGTCGGCCCGGGTCCCCACTGCCTTCGGCAGCTCAGTCCAGTGCGCGCTGCGCGCGCACAACTTAAGGGATATACGCGCTGCGCGCGCGTATACCTTCCCTGACCTTTCGTGCCCCCTAAAAAAATCATTTCTGATCGGGTAAAAACTCGCACCGGGTCCCCACTGCCTTCGGCAGCGCAGACCCATGCGCGCGCACGTATGAAGGTATACGTGCGCTGCGCGCACATATTCCTCCTGAAGTCATATTTTTATTCTTAAGAAAAGAAAATTTAAAAAATCATTTCTCATCGGGTACAAAGTCGGACCGGGTCCCCACTGCCTTCGGCAGCGCAGTCACGTGCGCGCTGCGCACGCACAAGTTCACGGATACACGCGCTGCGCTCGCGTATTCCTTCCCTGACCCTTCGCGCCCCCTAAAAAAAATCATTTCTGATCGGTTAAAAACTCACACCGGGTCCCCACTGCCTTCGGCAGCACAAACCCATGCGCGCTGCGCGCGCACGTGTGAAGGTATACGCGCGCTGCGCGCATATACTCCTTCTCAAATCAAATTTTTATTCTTAAGAAAAGAAAATGAAAGAAATCATTTCTCATCGGTTAAAAAGTCGGACCTGGTCCCCACTGCCTTCGGCCGCACAGTCCCGTGCGCGCTGCGCACACATGTTAGGGGATACGCGCGCGGTGCACGCATATCTATTCCCCACCCTTTCAGCCCCTCCTAATTAACCTACGTATACCAATTTTGAACGGTCTAACTCAATTAGCTGAGATGCAAAGGAAAACCTAATCAGGACACCTCAAAACGTGTAAATCTGGTGAACTTTCAATAATTTAAAAGAACTTTAAAATATCTTTCGAATGATGTATTAAAAATAATTTAATCATAATTAGAAATTGAAATATTGAAATTTGAAAATATTACAGCGCCATCTGTCGGTAGAAATTTCTGTATTCCACTGTTCCATTTCAATTCAAAAACGCTTTCTAATGATGTATTACTTATGAAATTATTTTAATTAGTAGCTGAAATACAAAGAAAACTAATTCAGGACACCTCAAAACGTGTAAATCTGGTGAAAACTTTCGATAATATAAAAGAACTTTAAAATATCTTTCGAATGATGTATTAAAAAAAATTTGATCATAATTAGAAATTGAAATATTGAAATTTGAAAATAATACAGCACCATAAGAAAAAACTGATTCAGGACACCTCAAAACGTGTAAATCTCGTGAAAACTTTCGATAATTTAAAAGAACTTTAAAATATCTTTCGAGTGATGCATTAAAAATAATTTAATTATAATTAGAAATTGAAATATTGAAATTTGAAAATATTACAGCGCCATCTGGCGGTACAAATTTCTGTATTCCACTGTTCGATTCCAATTCAAAAAAGCTTTCCAATGATGTATTACTTATGAAATTATTTTAATTAGTAGCTGAGATACAAAAGAAAACGAATTCAGGACACCTCAAAACGTGTAAATCTGTTGAAAACTTTGAATAATATAAAAGAACTTTAAAATATCTTTCGAATCATGTATTAAAAATAATTTAATCATAATTAGAAATTTTGAAATTTGAAAATATTACAGCGCCATGAAAGAACACTGATTCAGGAGACCTCAAAACGTGTAAATCTGTTGAAAACTTTGAATTATGTAAGAGGACTTTAAAATATCTTTCGTATGATGTATAAAAAATAAATCAATCGTAATTAGAAATTGAAATACGCGTATTAGAATATTGCAAAAATGTCCGGCGTGTAAAGATAAAATTTAATTTGCAATTAAAATGTAAATCTTTTGTTTATTGACCAAAATCGATGAAATTTGAAATGCAAGTTTGTTTTGTGGTGTAAATATTATATACTAAATAAAATGTGTAAAATTTGAAAAATTGAAGAAAATAGAAAATTGTAATTTTTAATCGCAGTACGAAACAGGTGACTTCATTAAATATCAGATGTGTTTCCGTTGAAGACTGCTGTAGACGAAAAGTCTGCAAAGCTAAGATTCTTGTGATTTGTTGCCAATATTTTTTTATAGTTTAGTTAATTTTTAAAAATCTAATTGTCCAATCGATAAGCCGTTTAAATCATCGGTTTAAGAAAAAAAAGCCCTTTCCAATGGTATCTTGTTTGTAACGATACGACTGATATTTCTAATTTATTTTCCACCTTTTCCGTAAAAATGTCGCTTTTTAAGCATTTAATCATGAATTCTGGGTCATTTTTCGTTAGACAATGGCCGACATTTTAATTAATATCTCCGCAAATTAGGGTCGCATCGTTTAGCAAATTACATATCGTACATCTGCGATAAATTACAGATTTTAATAATATAAGGAGATTCGCACCTTCCGGCTAACCATACCTTTCGAATGATCCGCGTTCGTAATGATCGATAGATGGCGCTCTCTGAACTGCAGTTGTTAGTAAATATAATAACCACGTGTATTTATACACGTGGCTTTCTCCGCCATTACAGCATGGAAAATCGATTGCATAATATGATGATATGCAGTGGTGTGATAATTTCACCTTAGCCCACCAGAGGGCGAGCATTTCATTACAATCGCGGATACCATTTTCAACCCTCTACTCCCATAATTAATATGTTAAAAAGGGACAATAAATTTTATGCTTGCCTATTAATATATAGATGAGGAAAATAAATCAGAAAGATTCGAAAATAAATTAGAAATATCACTCGCATCGTTACAAATAATGCACCAAATGAAAGGGAAAATTTTTGTAAATCCGATGCATTAAACAGCTTATCAATCGGATGATTAGTGTTTTCTTAATTAATTAAAATGTGAAATAAAAACCTTCTAATTTCTCATAAATAAGACCAACGAGATATATAAATTAGAGTGCTGATTCAATGGATGAAGGATTAGCTTTCCGTGGTTCAAGGTGAATCACGTGACATGCTCCAATAGGTTGCTGTGTTTGGCCCTTTATCGTTATTTTGGTATTTAAAATCAGTTCGACAAATTATCATTATCATTAGGTAACATGACAGTCCTATGACCGAAATAAATTGTTTTTAAAATAATTTTACACGTATTTCACATTTTAATAAATAATAAAATACCTTTCTTTTCATCGTTTTCCAACAATGTTTAAAAGTGTTTATAAAAGAAAATTTAAACTTTTAAAGAGCTAAATTTAACAACAAATAATAATTTTTCAACTATTTTTAAGCATTTTGACGGTTAAAGTTTAACTACACGAAATAAAAAAAAATTAAAATCAAAATCAAAATGATTTAGAACAATAGAATATTAAACTACAAAAGTAAACAAAAACATTCGCGGTCATGACTTATGCGAAGAACAATCTCCAAACCGTTACCATAGAAATTTACTGAAAATAAGTTGTTACCAAGGGAACCACCGAATACGCAGGTGCAAGGAGAGCATGTCACATGACTCATCTTGGACCTTCTCAAGGGTTACCATTTATCACTCTACTTCATATATCTCGTTGAATAAGACATTAAAATTTTAAAATTTTATCCATAATTTAATTGTTGCCATTTTTTTTCGACAAAATAATAATAATAATAATAATAATAATAATAATAATAAAGTACACTTATTTAAAATGAGGAAAGTAAATCAGAAAGATTAGAAAATAAATTATAAATATCAGTCGCATCGCTACAAATAAGATAGCAAATGAAAGGGAAAAAATATTTAAATCCGACGCATTAAACAGCTTATCAATCGGACAATTAGATTTTTTAAAATTAACTAAAGTATGAATTTTAGGTAGCAACAGCAGATTATTGTATGGAAACCGTTAGCAGAAAAAAAATGAAAAATCTGCTTCACATTAAGTCACATTATTTTTAAAAGGGATTAAAAATTGCAGTTTTCAAATTCTTTTAAATTTTCTCTCACGAACACAAAAATATAAAATACAGCCTGTACCCCACAAGACCAACTTGCATTTCAAATTTCATCAATTATTTTGGTTAATAAACAAAAGTTATTATTATTATTTTTTTTTTTTTCAAATTAAGTTTTATTCTATTTTCGAAAAGATTTATGTGATCATATATATAATAATATATATAGATCTATCATCCCCATATTATCGTGCAAAGATTTTTGATGCCGAAAATAAAGCTTTGGAATCAGCCATTAAGTGGTATTGAGGGAAAAAAAAAAAAAGAAGAAGAATGAATTTGAAACTATATCTGGGGCTTTTCATTCACCTTTAGTAAATAAATTATTCATAAATTTTATTTGCTAAAACATTCGTGCATATTCCCGATTCCCGTGTGTATTCACTCGGGGAAAGACTGCCATATTTTGGTAAAATCGCCGTCTTTTCCCGAGTGAAAAGGAATCACTTTTTTGTCCCCAATGATCAATCTATATATTATTACTATATCTATGTATGTGATACGATAGATTAATAATTTGGGTTTAAAATATTTTTTAAATAGATTATTTAAACTCTATGAACCATATTTTTATTGTATCAGCTTCATTAACAGATCCTGCTGGGCGATTTTTTAAATTTTGGTGTTGAAGTACACCGAATGTTTTTCGACAAGAAGTTTAATATAGCAACAGCTATTTTAATCTAAGTAGCGCATCAAATATATAAAAATATAAATGATTTATTTTTACACAAAATTTACAGAACAAATGCAGTTTTAAAGATAGGAAATTTATTTCAACAAGCACTATTTTAAACCTAAAAAGCATTAAAAATATAAGCAGAATATAAAGGATTCTTATGTATAAACAAAAAAGAGTCTGATAAAATTATTAGCAAAATAATCTTCCCCTTTTCATACAAAAAAAAAAAAAAAAAAAAAAAAAATCCATCGCTGATATGGCGACAAAAATACCAAAGGCGGCAAAGGAGCGACATAATAAAGTTGTGTAACACGATAATGTTTACCTATTTATTTATTTTTTTTATATAATAATCACTATGCTAATTTATCATACAAACAAATGAACCTCTGTGTGTTACTGCACTCTCACGCTGTCGAACAGAAATATTTGAAAAATTCAAATTAATATTTAAATAAATAAATAAAAATATGTTTAATGGGAAATATATATAACCATAAAAAGATTAGTTGTCTAAAATACGGCAAAAATAGCGCTCATAGCATATTGTTACAAGGGATTAAGTCATATTGTTACAATGGATTAAGTCTAAAATGGTGACAAAAATTCAAAAGCCGCCAAAGAGAACTATATTAAGGCTGTACTATCAGGTTTACAACCCATGAATTATATATAAACACAAAAAAATTAATTGTCTCATGCGACAGACGTAGCCGGTCACAGCATATTGTAATATTTGGCGTGAAATTGCTGTCATTTAATGGTTGATTGGATAAACAAAAAAAACATATGAAATAACGTAAAAGCAAATATTATGTTGTCTAAACCCAGTTACGTTTGAGTCCAGTCCGAGTTACATGTGAACAACACGTATAGTGTTGTTCACATGTAAATGGGATTCAAATATAAAAGGGAAACTCCAATTTTTTCGATACTATCTATTTCGAAACTGTTATATAATAAGCACCTAAATGGAAGCTCATTAGTAAACTATTGTCGCAGGTAATAGGGGCAAGCGCCCGAGTTGCAGTTGATGACCAAATCGCTGCTGAATGCAGCAGGGACCTGGAGCGAGCTTTTCAACAATTTCAGTAATTTATTTATTTTATTTTTATAAAGCTATATAGAAACGAGTTTCCTTTAAATTTAGTGGCCAGCGAAGCGGGCAAAGCCTGCTAGTAAAAAATTATATGTGGATGCACTTGGACATACGTTACTGCGAATTAACTTTTGGTACTCATTGCTCAGCAGGTGGTTCTTCTATGGAGCGATTTCCATGGTTTAAGGTAAGCCTATATTTCAGGTTCTAATGCGTATAATCAAACACTTGATACGTGAGAAAGCCATTATGAGACATTATGCCGATTCAATTTGGATGTATATCTACCAATAGGTTGCGTTGCTATAGTGCAGTTAATCCCGAGAACGGGATTGCTATATCTCAACTTCTAAGGTTCTTCTAAGGTTCTTCAACTTCTAAACTGTTCGAAACTCTAAGGTTCTTCTAAGGTTCTTCTAAGGTTCTTCAACTTCTAAACTGTTCGAAACTCTATACATGAGATAACCATTATGAAAACGTATTTTTTAAGATCTTAGTAAAATTGTGTTTCTTTGAAAATTTAGTGTTCGTTTTTTCTAAGATGAAAAATCGTCTGCATTCATCATGGTAAATAATTTTAATAAATAGTAGTTCTTGTGAAGTATTTGAACTGAGTGAAATTATATAGGAAAATATAAAAGATAGCCTTGTGGTGGCCACAACATACTAGTTTATTATTAATTTAGTGTATCCCTTGCAGTATTTACGAAATATACTAACATTATATTGTCACATTTGAGTGGTATGTGATATTAGGGAAACGTTTTATGAACGGCACAAAATAATGAATGTGTCGAATTTTTCGCATACGAAAAAATAATCTGAACTTAGCCAAGAAAAATTTCGTGAAAAGGTGAAACAATAATAAATGAACAATACTCACTGGTAAATTTATTTTTAATAATAGCACGAAACATTTTAGATATTTGATTGAAACATATATTTTGTTAGAATGTCTATTTTTTAATCCGTCTACAATAGTGGAATTTGTTGTATAAAATTAATACGCATTATATTTTGGAAAATACCATTTGACATAAATTTAAATTTGCTGTACTCGAAAAAAAAAAAAAAAAAAAAAAGGAAAATGTTATTATGAAATGCCATGTAATCTAGTGTGTGCATATATATATACATATGTAAACTTAATATAAATTTAATAGTTGAAAATTTATGAGTTTGTAGTCACGACATGTAATTTAATTTTTGTTCGTACGTTTGTTTGTTTGTTTATAACGTAAATGTAACAGTATACTTTGAGCAATAGCAGTACATATATTAATTTTAAAAAAATGCTAAGATTCTGACATAAATGCTTTATTTAAGTAAATTGAACATTTTAAACAATACGGTGAATTATAGTGCATTGGTGAATGTCAATTTATTTCACCAATTGGCTGATGTAATAAATATCGATTTAACTAAAAATTATCTACATCTCAAATTCATTTATTAGAAGTTTTCATAAAAGTCAGTGATCTCACTGGAAAGTTTTGTAGCTTTAAAAATGGAAATGCGTTCTACTGACCGCAGTTTCTTGTAATTACGTAATAGCATATTCTGGTTGTTCGAGGCAAAATTGAGTATTGTATTCTTTGATACAAGCTACATATAATGCTTTTTTTTTCTTTTTTAATAATTGACATAAGTGTTACCAAAATAATACAATCTTTACTTACATTTCTTATCACGTTTATTTGATTTTCCTTTTTTTTTTTAGGTGACGTAATATTTAAGAAGATTCAGCATTCGAAATTTGTCAAAACTACCAACATTGAGTTTTTCTTTTTTTTTTTTTTTTTTACTTATCATTATTAAACCATCTTATATCTTAAGTTATATTAAGGCACGTTTTCCGAAATGCATTCTTTTAAAATGACTAATTGATTTCTTAATCAAATTTTTAAACATATATCTAAGTTCATTTTTTCTAGAGTTTGATAATTTCAAAATTTTAAGACTTTGGTAAAATACGCTAAAATTGCTTGAAAATTCTTTCAACGCGCGATATATCCTACGTAACAGGTTTGAATATGGGATTTTCATTATTTAAAAATATATGTATTTAAACAAACAAACAAACAAACAAAATAAATAAATAAATAAATAAAAAATAAACCATGCGTGTGGCCATGTACATTTTTTTTTCTTTCGTAGAAAGTAAAAACAATTAAACAAATTCGATCCTTAAAATTGTTCAACTAAATAGAAATGTTTTAAACATAAATCGAAAAACTAAAGATTTCTTTACAGACATTTAACATTAAAGTTATCTAAAAACTTTAACCCATATTTGAAAAAAAAAAAAAAAAAAAAAAATTATCTTTTTTTTTAATAATTTAATTTTCATATTGAATTTCTTTATACAGCTCCTTATCTTCACTTCCAGTTCAGAAACTGAGTTAATCAAATAAGCCCTATACATTTAGACGAAGGTTTTCCTTTCCACTTCATTTAGCTTAACATCTTAGTTCATTATACGAAATTGTATTTCCTATAAAAGTTTAGCGTAATGCAACAGATTAAAAATAAAAAGTATGCTATAATAATTAAATAAATTATGAGGAGAAATTTTGAATAGAAAATATTAGTGTAAATATTGAAAATCATTGAATACTTTGTTTTATAGATTTTTAATATATATATTTTTAAGTAAAAATAAATTTTCATACAAAGGTAGTGGCAGAGTGTCAGTAGGGTAGACATTAAAGCTAATTTTTTACACGTGGTATCTAAGACTGGGTTAGGAGTCCTTCGTGGGGGATCTTTCAAAGTGATACTAACCCATATTATTAGGAGTTTTCGACAAAAGCCGGGTAAAGTCCAAAGAAATAGTCCAATGACTGCGACCTGAATTCGAATCCGAACTTCTTAAATCAGATCTTCTTGGTCCCTGGTAGAACTATTTTATGTACATTTTGTGAGCTATCAAACACTTTCAACTTAACTTTTAAGTTGTAAGAATTCTACATACCAAATAGCAGAGTTTATTCAATAACTTCAAGAATGTGTCTTAATATAGCTCAACATGAAAGTAAAATTAAGTTATCTAGATTCTAAAAAGCCCTGTTTTAAATGCTATAGGTATTCTAGGATTTATGTTGCCTATTAATACTAGTATGTTGTGGCCACCACATGACTTTCTTCTGTATTTTACTATACAAATTCACTCAGTATTTTATTATTATTATTATTATTATTATTTATTAATACTATCTTTCATGATGATTGCAGACGATAACATAAAATATGCTAAGAAACTAATTTTATTCTCTATATGAAATCTTAAGAAAATGCATTTATTTTTCTTTAAAAAAAAAAAAAAAAATATTAACATGCACAAAAATTTAATCAACATAGCGTCTCACCATTAAGATTTTACATATGCAATTTGGAGCGAACTTAACCAATATATTTAAAATTTATGCAATTTAATATCCACATAAAGTATATAATAAGATCACTACCTGTTAGCCTTTACACAACCAAATAGAATTGGCAGAGTTTCACATAATGGCATTCTCAAATATCAAATTTGGTGCACTTCTACGCTATACAAGATGAAATATGAACTTCCCGTATAAGTGGAAAACAACAGTACATCAGTTTCACTTGACGACTGATGCACACCCGAACTTAATTAGCATAGATTTAAAAAATAACCCTTTCACATCTAAAATGATATACAAAAAGGCAGGACGATATATGCTAAAATCTCAAATACACACAGACAGCATTACTCCAGATGTGTAAAATACATTGAATACTAGAAGTAGAAATTTTCCACAAATGCAATACATTTTTCTGATTAATATAGAAGAAGGTAAGAACAAAAGAACGAGAAACAGAATTCTCTGACCTGGTATGAGATTAAAAAAAAAAAAAAAAAAAAAACTTGCTATTAAAGCGTAAACTTACTTGTGTTCCGGTCTCACATTGAGGGGTGGTCTGTGAAAAATAGATCTAAAATGTTTTACTGAATCGTTGGTTTACAAGTTATTGCCGACGTGCATAAGATTTTTAGGTTGAGGAGTCTTAATACTCTACGAGTGTCCTCAGTCACCTCTTCTTTTCCGGTGAAAAGGTAAGCAAGCCGTAAAAACAAACCGTTTTTAATCAAAAGGAAAATTAATATAGAATTATACAAATATCTAAAATGCCTCCCAATATTTAGCCTAAATAAGATTCGCAGAACCGTGAATGATAAAAAAAAAAAGGTAATGTTTGTTTTCAACTGAACGAATAAAAATATCCGATAGAATCGAACATATATATATATATATATATATATATAATATATACGACTGCTGTGAACAACTAAACCTTTATTTTATTTTACTTGTTGTAATCCATGTGATTTCAATTGTTTCCTCCTGTAAGTAATGCTTTTTTTTTTTTTTTATTTTTTTTTTAACTATCTGATTTCTTGAACCAAATAGTTTTTTACACATTCTTTCTCATATTTACTTCAATTTTTTTCATGTATGATAGGAAGCCCGCTAGTAAATTTGCTGTTATATCCACGAATTCGCCCATTGTGCTAAACGTGAAAAAGTCTTCCCTAACGTGTTTTTTTTTTTTTTTTTTTTTTTTTTTTTTTCCCACTGTTCTGGGCTATTCCTAATTGAAAAAAATTCTGTCAGAAAAAGTGTTTCAGTTGTTTATTCTCTTACTGCTTGCTTGAATCTTTTGGTTTGGGTTTCACGAAGTTTTACACACAGGCAACATATTTAAATAGCCACTATCTAGAAATAGTATTAAGTTCAGTTTGCAGTTAAATAAAATTAGGTTTAAAAAAAAAAAAACAACGAGTAAAATTTTTGTTTAAAAAATAAAAAAATAAAATTAATTATTTCAATAATTAACAATCAGTTTACACAGGTCTTTATATTATAATGAAATTACACACACACACACACACACACACACACACACACATATATATATATATATATATATATATATGTGTGTGTGTGTGTGTGTGTGTGTGTGTGTTATTGATTCGCATCGATAACAATCGTAGGACGTTTCCGAATTTTAGAATCAACAAGTTATTCTTTAACCACATTTCTTGCGACCATGGAAGCTTCTGCGCAATTGCAGACTCAACGATTCCACTGTTAAAATAGGGGAGATAATATTGAAACAACGAAACCAAGTGATAAGGGAACGCCGAATGACTGAATGTTTACTAAATCCCAACCTGACGGTGAACTTCGCACCCCTCAAAGCTTTTGGACTCGTCCTCACTGCTAGGCGTAGGAAACGTGATTACACTATAAGTTCGTTGCTTTGTTTACAACCTTCCAAAATTCAAGATTAAAAAAAAAAGAAATGCAACCTTAATAAACGAGAAAAAGTATTAGTTCAACTTATCTAATTTAAAGATATATTACATTAAGTCTATATAAAACATGATTAAAAAAATTAAAACCCATCGTCTAGAGGATTAAACGAATCTTCTTAAAAATTCATTAATATCTATATACATATATGTATATACTTTTTTTTTTCAAGAAATGTTTTTCTACAAATGATTTTTTAAAGCGGAAAATTATGTAAAGTATCATTTCAATTTATTTTAGCTCTTCTTCAATGCTTATACTTTTTCAACTCAAAAATTAAAGATAATTAATGTATTAGTTTTTTAATACTTTTCTCTTTTATGATGGTAATTAGAGAGAGAAAAAATTAGTTTATAAAATATCAGATATTAAATACCACAAAGAAAAATATCAAATATAAGTTAATTTTGATTCTTATTATTGATATTTTTTGTTACAAAGAATTTTACTAACAATACTTGAAATATGGGAAGAAAGGCTTTCTTAAAGTTTGTTCATTTTCATCTCTTGGAAGGACTCTTTTAATGAATCAAATAATATTTGACAAAAAATTCTCAATATAATCTTTTATTTTTTCTTCTGTGTAAGCTGTAATTTTTTTATACACATAAATATCAATAAAATAAAAAATATACTTAAAACATAACTTTTCAGTTTATTATGTATAAAGAAATTATGATAAATTTTCATTTTTATTCAAAATCCCAAGGGTGATTTTCTCCGAAACGTTTCTACATTATTAATGTTCTATCTTATAAAAGAACAAAATAGATGAATTACATGGAGTGCCTTTAATTATCATTATTATTATGATGAAGTAGAATTTATTAAATGAATATTTATAGTTAAATAATTACAGTAGTATTAACAAAATCATTTATGAATTTCAAGTGTTCTTGGAATCATGAAAAGTAATAAATATAACTTGAGTTTATTAATAAAAACAGAAATATACTTGAAGAACTTTTAATAGATAACAAGATACATTTAAAAAGATGTTTTTTAGTAATAAGAACTATAATATATGCTTCTTTGCTAAATCTGTCTATAAATTCCAAATACACATCATTTCAGAAAAATTAATGAAAATGTGTTCTTCTTTTTTTTTTCAAGTAAAATAATACCTGAAAATAAAAAATATTAAAAAAAATCTTGCATCTAAAATTTTTATCATTCAAACAACTATTTCCTTTGACGGAAATATTTATACACTTCTAGCACACTTTGTTTTACAGTAAATAATCATATATATATATTAGTGCAAAATTTGCATGTATGAAAACGATGTTTATAAGAACGCAATTAAAATTTTAAAAACTAATGTAAGGAAATTAATATTTCAATTCAATATTTGATTTCGGTGAAGAAGCTACTGCAATCAAGAAGCAAAAATATTTTTAATAAAATTTTTGATTTACATTTTTGTGTGTAAAATTTGCACCATCTATATCGTCATCCGCATATGAAGAATAAAGGAGATCAATTAAAATCTAGAAACATTTTAACAGATTTTCACACCACTACAGACATATTAAAACACTCATCTCACTACATGATTCAAAACTTTAAGAAGTTTCGTTGAACGACTTTTATAATGCACAATTAGCTCAATAATACTACAGTACAAAATGAAGAGTGTGCTTCTCAAAAAGTAATTTATTTTTTTATTTATTTATGTATTTATTTTTTAAATATTTTTCTATTTATTTACACTTAAGCTATAATAGATATGATGTTTAAAATTCAGCCAAAAACTTTGTCTTCCCATCTAATACATCACAGAAAATATTGTTGTCATCAGTATTGTATCATTGTATTTTTTCCATATGAACTTCTATCATTACAAATTAAATTTTTGGGATTTTTTACTTTATTTCGTCATTAACTTCTATTTGAATTTTCTAATTTTTTTTTCTTTTTTTAAGTTTCAAACGTTTCAAAATATCTAATTATTCAATGTACTTTTTCTGCACTTGTGATAACTTTATTACAGACGTTTCAGTCTGGCAAAATTGGCTTCATTATGCATACAGAAATTTTGTATGTATAAAGCGTTATTTAAAATTTATAATTAACGTATAAGTAAATGTATTTCTTTTTCTGTCGAAAAAACGTTTACTTGTAAACTTTCTTTTATTATTTAAATTGATTATTTATCGATGGTTTATCCCTTTAATTTCTTACCTTGAATTCTAATTATTATAATTTTAATTTTATTGCGACAATACATTTCTGAAACATTTTACTTCTTTCTTCGTATTCCATAAAAAGAAAATTATAATTTCCAACCTTTAAATAAATTTGATACTAAAACTCAACAGCCATATATATAGCTAATACCTACTTTTAGTAACTATGCATAAATAAAAATTATCTTTCCTATGTAAAGGCAAAAATTTCAGCCTAAAAAGAACAAAAGAGGATTCCGTGCAGCAGTCGTGGTTTAAATTACTTCAAGAATAAATCCGGGAACGATTAAGGAGAGACGCCTTGCTAAATAGGAATATAGAGCTGCTAGAAGACGCGATGAAAATGATGAACAGCGACAAAATTGTTTTAAGCTGATGTTCAAAGTACAGCAGCTTTATGACAAGAGGAACCTAAAGAACAGGAACAAGTCTTGCATTGGGGACATGTTGAAAGGCAAATTGCTAGAAAGCGAGAAGAAACTTACGAACAGCGACATATACTGTGCAAATGACTAACAGACATCGGTTATATGACAAGTAGAAAGGGAAGAATAACCACGAGTCAAACGTGCTGATGCTAAACAACATAATGATACGATTTTCTCACGGTTAATTATAAGTGGATGCTGCCGGATGGAAACTTCTAAAAATCGTTATGTTTATCTTCCTTCAAGAAAAACGAAAATTATTGTTTACATAGGAGTTCCACGGTCCTTCAAAATGTTGTATCTACTTCCTGGGATCAAACTGGAATTCATTTATTCAAACCTTTTACTTTCAGTATCATAAACTGGAAAATGTTTAATTTTAAATTATTTTTATTCCACCTTACCCTTTATTCGCTGTGTTCTTTCTTTAATTGAAAATTTTATAAGCACATATTCAACATCGAGCTACACCAGGTAGATCTTCTAGTTTCTCATAAAATTGTTTTATGGGTATTATTGCGTTGGAAATAGAACGAAGTTGTTAAAAACTAAACTAATAAATTATCCCTAAGAAAAAAAAAAAAAAAAAGGAACAGGATAAATAAATGTATAGAAGTGGAGGAAATGTAGTCTTGTGCTTTGTGCTTTTTAATATGTCATATGAGTCATATTTTTTCTATTACTAATATAATATGTCCGACAGTAAATTTTCTGAGAACAAATATATAATGGAGAACTGAGCAGTGTCAGCCAAAGATAATTAGTTTTCCTTTAATTCACGCAACGTTAATGTATTTCTAACAATTAAATACGAATTTTACAAAATCAAAAGAATACAGATATGAATATTCTTATACAAAAGCTCTCAAAATTTACATTCCATATTGATACACAATTTTAAGCAGTTTATACTATACTATAGAGAGTTTATTGTGCATCAATTTTTAATCAATCAATATTTATCCCTTATAACAATGTTGCAATAAAAGAAAAATAAATAGAAATGTTTGATATGTCTATGAATTCCAATGTCTCTTAAAATTACTCTATATATCATATTTATCCTTAAGCATTTACTATCGTAAAATCAAAAGTATAAAAATTAATTTACTTTTTAATAAATATAATTTACTATAAATAAAAATAATTTTCGAAATTTAAAATAACGTGTTACTTATAGTTTTTATCTAAGAATTTGTTTATATTTGAAAAATTAATACGATTTACATTAATATTCGTAAGGTTGAGGATGTCTAAAATTGACCTTTTATATCTAATTAATTGGTCTGTGCCCGACTGCTACTCGATTTTTAAACATATATTTCAATAATTATTTCTCCTTGCCAGTTTAAATTACTGAATAACAGTCTACGATATTTATTACAAATAGCTTCGTCTTTCATATTATTATAGTTATAAGTTGTATATCATTAGATTTATAAGTCCAAACGTCTCCAATAAATTAAAAATCACACACAGTATAGACCTTTAATTTAAATTTTATAACCACATGTCTATTTATTTAATTATGTATCTAATTTCTTCTGGCGTAGTTCAATTTCACATATCTAATTTATTATCTCTGCATTCTGAATTTATTTAATTAGGAAATATTTTTTCAATAAACCTCTGTAAATCTAATAATGAATTTTGTATGTTTAAGTTATTATTTGAAACGCTCAGCAAATCTTTGAAAACTATACAAGACATGCATAAAGTTTTGTTTATCACCATACATTGTTGAGAATGTGATGTTTCCATAAAATTATCCCTTTTGATTACTTTATTCAGTTGAAATGCACGCATTGAAACTAGGAATAAAATTTTACTTTCTTTATTTTAATACATTGTTTGAGCTATGACATTTTTCGAGCTAATTTCTGGAAACTTAGTCCTTTAATTTTTATAAAATAATTTTTAACAAAAGTTATTCTTTACTACACTTGCATATTTAAGATAACATGTAATTATTATATACTTCTTTTCTCTAAGATAAGCTTACGACTGTAAATGTGTGTAGCATAATCTAAATGAAGAGGAATGCCGCAGTTTCTGTTTATTTTTTCAACAATATTCTCTTTTCATTACTGTATTTTTGTTTCATTTTTATTGTTTTATTATATGGCTGTATATATTATTAGGTAATCTCACATATTAGATAATCTCACATTTTATAAACCATGTGTGCATGTTAGAATCTTTACAATTTAAAATATCTTTATAAAATACAAAATCAAAATGCATTTAATTTTATTGTTTACCAGGATGTTCCAAAATAATTTTTTTAATAATTTTTAAGAATTAGAAACAATTTAGAAATATTTGAAATTCTCTAATGAAGTATTCTAGATTCAGTGACATTAGAAGGCAAAATTTAAAAAAGAACTTACCTGTAAGTATGTGTGTGTGTGTCTGTGTTTGCATATATGTGCGAGATTTCTTGTAACCGTAAAGTTTATTTTATCTAATGACATATTATGCCTAAAAATAAAAAAAATAATAATAAAAAAAAACTCATAAAAACAAATAGATTTTTATAAAGTAAGTAAATGGTCATTTTTTAGAAGCTTTTTAATAAAATTGGATTTTGTCATCGTATCTTCGTATCACACTTACAAACAAGGCGCCTCCACTTTAAAGTAAATGTTAGCATCTTCTTCGCCGCTCATTGGCTCAGTTGGTTAGAGCATAATGTTGACAACGCGATTTTCGTGAGTTCGATCCTTGAAGGGTTGATGCGTTGATTGATGCAGATAATTAATAAAAATGGTGTCGATTGATAAAAGAATATTATTCTTTACGCGGTATCTTAAGAAATTATGAAGAGGGTTTATTTTATTTATTTATTTATTTTTTATTTTTTTTTTTTTTTAAGAATTTATTTTAATGTTACTAACAAGCACAAAATAAAAAGTTAAATAAAAAATTAATTAATTATCAAATAATATTTTTTAAAAAGCTTTTTACTGAAATTGGATTTTCGTCATTCTGTATTTACATCACGCTGAAAGACGAGGCGCATCCACTTTAATGTAAATGCGAGCAACTGTCTCCGTCACGCGTTATCACAGTGTGTTAGAGTGCTATGTTAATAACACGATGGTCTTGGGTTCGATCCTCGCTCACCGATGTGTTACTTTTCTGCAAATAATTAATAGAAAAGCATTCAATTGATGAAAGAAAATCTTCCATTGTCTACACAGTATCCTAAGAAATTTTGATTAGTTCTTTTAAGAATATTTTTTTGAGTTATTAAAATGCGTAAAATAAAAATGTAAGTAAAACAATAATAATAATAATAACACGGTAAGCTTTTATTATAGAGCCCTAAAAATTATTAAATAAAAATTTATTCTTGCAGACACATGCTATAAAAAAAAAAAAAAAAAAATTCAACAACAAGAAAATTTTAAAGAAAAATATAGATATTTCACTTTTGCAAGAGATGAAAAATTTTATACTCAAAATATTTTAAAAAGCATTTCAGAACAATATTATTTTTGTATAAGTATTTGTTAGATTTTTCTGGCATGTTCTATGACTTTTCTTGACTGTTGTTTGATTTTTGGTTAGAGCGTCATGCTGATAATGCGATGATCATGGGTTCGATCCTCGAAGGCAATTGTGTTATTTTTTTGCAGATAATTAATAAAATAGAGGTCAATTGAAGAGCTTGTTTCCAAATGGCGTTAAGTCATTTTTTTCAGTTCTTCAAAAAACGTGATTTTGTTATATAAGATTTATTATTGAATTTAATGAAAAGATATTTTTTTCCAGTAATCTATGGATGATAATAACACTAAATTACATGTTTAAAAAAATCCTGACAGTATAGTTATTCAGAAATAAAAAAAGAAATAAATGACTTAACCCCTTTTGGAACAAAACTATGACTTACGCCCTTTTGGCACAAACAAATAACGAAATGAAATGATTTACGCCCATTTGAAAGTAATCCAAGTATTTTTTTTTCATGTAAATACAGCATAAATTTTAGCTATACAATTTCGGAATGTATTTAGTTGCTACAAATCTTCATTTCCAATTCTGTTTCTCCATCTTTATCATTATTTTCACTTATAGCGTTAGCAGTATCGTTGCAAGATTATTCATAAAAATAAAAAATTCGTGCAATTTGTTAATTCCCAAAGTGTTAAGTAATTTTAAAACATCTGTTTTTCTTTGCTTGTTTCATGTTGTTTTTTGTTTTTATTTCAGAAGGGGTGCATGGGAGAATTTTTTCCCCCTCGTTTCAGGAAATTTTGACGGCAAAACGAACCACAGTACATTGTCTTAATTCCCACATCTCGCTTCGTAATTTCCAGTACTTTTGCCTCTGAAATCAAGAAACCTTGTTTGCTTTTCAGACGACTATGCGCAAAAATTTCTCAATGTAAAATATTCCACTGCTTCTTATACTCGAAAAGATTTCCAACCTTAGAGAAATGTTCAAAAATTTCATTAGAGAGTAAAATTGTATCCTCTTTCTTTAAACTAGTCTCCACTCGGCCGAATATTCTATCTGCTGGTAAGTAGGAATGACCACGCACTGGTAAATACTAGTATGTGAAGGTGATTTCCCTTTGAGCACCCACTGCTGAAAGCATTCCTGTCAAGGTATAATTTTTATTTGTGTGGTAATTCCTGATTTTGCATCAGGTCAAAACGTATTGCAATTTCATCTTCTCCTATAAACTTTTCCCCTAAAAGTGAAAAAAAATTTTTGCTCCGGTGTTTATGAATAAAAAGTTCGGTTAACAGGGTCTTTTCTTTTTTCTGTACATTTTCTGAATTCATTTGTATTTTTTTTTTCTAATACAGAAGGAACAAATGTTTTTTTTTTTCGGGGTTCCAAACCCAAGATTAAAATATTTTACAAACAAATCATGAAGAAGGTTATAAGTACATTCCTCTTTATATTTTTCTACAGGTTAAAAAAAAAAAAAAAAAAAAAAAAAATCTATCTTATTGTGACAATCTACAACAACATTTTTCCCTTTACTTTTGAGTTTGCACCCAAGGCCAGACAAACCACGTGATACCAAGGCACGCTACAATTGGTTAAATTTGACTTAATCTCTTTTGGCACAAAACTTACTTGTGACTTAATTCTTTTTGGAAAAAAACACAGATTTCACTTTCTGTTTTCATTATGACTAAACTTCTTTTGGAACTTTTACTTATTGAAAATATATTGTTAGATGTGTGCGGCGACCTTTTGCATCGAAAAGTCAATTTTTGAAATTTTTTACTTAACGCCTTTTGGAAACAAGCTCTTCAATTGATAAAATAAAATCTTTCGTTGTCTACATAGTATACTAAGAAATTTTTAATAAATCACTTAAGGAACTTTTTTTTTTTTTTTTTTTTTACTAAAAAGCATAAAATCATTTAAGTAAAAATCTTTTTTTTTTTTTTTTTTTTTAACAGTAGAAGCTTTTTATTATGGACCATAGAAAGCATAAAATAAAAATTTATTCTTGCGAAGACATGATATAAAGTAATGAAACTTTTAATGCTAAGAAAATTTTTGATAAAAATATAGGTATTTCACTTTTGCAAGAGATGGAAATTTTTACATATTCAAAATATTTTAAAAATCTTTCGAGATCTTTGAAATTTATGGCTTAACGAATATTTATACAAAAACTAATAACTAATAATATTGGTCTCAAATTCTTTTATAAATATTTTGAATAAGTAAAAATTCTCATCTCTTGGAAAAGTGAAATATCTATATTTTTCTCTGAAAGCTTCTTAGCGTTGAAAGTTTAATTACTTTATATTATGTATTTGCAACAATAAATTTTTATTTTATGCTTTTTAGAACTCCACAACAAAAAGTTCCTACTGTTATAAGGATTTTTCACTTAAATTTTTATTTTAAAATGAATTTGTTAGTAGACATTTTTTAGTTCCCCATCATACTATAGGTACGGGGAACTTAGGTAATCGTTAAAATTTTCGACCTCGGTTTTTTGACTTTTCTACACGTTTTCAGGTGTGAGGAATCCGAAAATGACAAAATTTCTATGGTGTCTGTCTGTAGGGTGTCTGTTAGTGTGTTAGTGTGTTAGTCTGTTAGTGGGTCAGTCCGTTAGTTTGTTAGACTGTGTACACGATATCTCAAGAACAAATTGTCGCAGAGAGGTCAGATCAGTTTTAAAATATTACTTTCGACACTGGCAAGAACCCTGTTCATTTGCAACATTCGAATTTAAAAACTTCGTAAGTTATTAGAAATTTACAATTTTCTTAACATGGGAGAATAGGACAAAAATTCACTTAAACGTGCATTAAATGAAAACCTTTTACTGTAAAAATGTCAGACCAAATTTAAAATATCAGTTTTGATGCCGGAATGAACATCAGTAACTATAAATATGCTACTTTGAAAATTTCGCAAGTTAATGGAAATTTGCGAATTTCTCAACCTGGCAGTATAGGGCAAAATTTCACATAAACGTCAATTTTGAGAGATATTTTCATCGTAAAGATGTCAGACTACTTTTGAAATATTATTTAGGACACTGGTATGAATATTAATGACTATGAATTTTCCAATATAAAGATTTCGTAAGTTATTGGAAATTTACGAATTTCTTAACATGTCAGAATAGAGCAAAATTTCACATAAACGTCAATCTTGAGGGATATTTTCAGCGTAATGATGTCAAACCACTTTCGAAATATTATTTAGGATACTGGCATGAATATCATAGACTATGATTCGTAAGTTATTTGGAATTTACGATTTACTTAACATGTCAGAATAAGGCAAAATTTATCATAAACTTCCATTTTGAGGATCCTAAATACGTTAAACAACTTCAAAAATAAGTTTATGATATTTGTTTGAACATGATTGAATACAAACATTCTACTAGGAAATTTTCGTAAATTATTCGTAATTTACGATTTTATCAACATAGTGAAATTGCAAATTTTTCATATAAATATGAATTTTGAGGTTTATTGCATTGGAAATAGTAGCATGAAAACTAAACAACAGAATTGACCCTGATAAAATAAATTAATAACTTAGAATAAGATAATTATATCCAAGTGAACGGTGGATAGCCTATTAGGCGGGGATTTCATTCTGTCATTGTATCAAGCTTTTGTCAAATTCATTTCTTTTAACATGATTATAATATGTCTCGCACTAGAAATTTCTGAGAACATAAATATGATGAGGAACTGAGCAGAGTCCACCTATGCCAACTAGTTTTCTATTCGCGAGAAATAAGTAATGGAAGTAATCATTACAATTGCAAAACCAAAATTGAAAGTTTTTTTTTTTTTTCATTGTTAAACAAAGAACAATCGAATATATATTTTAATATTAAAACAGTAATAAACTACTACGTCAGAAACGCCAAAGAAAAATTATTGAGGTGCATACAGCTGTTTCGGTAGCCTAAAGCGTACCGTCTTCAGTGCAAAAAGAATTCTGAATCTGGAGAAGTGCTCTTATATATAGGAGAGGGACCGGATTTAGTTCAACCAATAGGATTACGGAAGAGGTGGGGAGTGTGGCCAATAGGAATTAAGGAATGTGTAGCTGTGTAAACAGTAGAAAAATTAAAGAAATGTGGACTGAATGTAAAATTTCCAACAATCAGACAAATAGGGAACAGCGAAATCACAATTTACAAGGTTTTTAAAATTTTTATAAATATGAAAAGCTTCAAAGAAATCGAGTTCATGAATGGATTTAGGTCTGCAAATTATTTTAGCTGAATTAAATTTAAAATTATGATTTTCCTCCCAGCAATGTTTAGAAATAGCCGATTTATTGGTTTCTTGTTTGCGGACGTAATTCATATGTTCTTTTAGACGAAATTTAAGACTGCGTTTAGTTTGGCCAATATATGATAAACCACACTGACAGGAAATACTATAAATGCTCCAAGAAATATGCATATCAATAGGATCTTTTAACTGAAAAAAGGTGAGTTTATTGGAAGGCGAAAATATTATTTTAAAATCATATTGTTTGAGAATTTTAGCTATGGTTTGACTGGTTTTAGAAAAATAGGGTAAAACAATACTGATATTAGATGTGACTGATTTAGTAGACGAAATACGAGGGAGTTGTAATTTTTGGATAGCTTTGTCTATAATGGAAGGGTCATAACCTCTGTCAATTGCGATGGCTTTCAGGTATTTAATTTCAGATTTCAATAAAATAGGATTTGAACAAATATTAAGGGCACGGTTTACAAAAGTATAGAAAGCAGCCATTTTTTGGTTAGGTGGGTGACATGAACGCGCATGGGGAGGAAGGGAGACTGCAAAATTTTTACGATAGACAGTGGTTGAAAATCCATTTACAGTGCGAGAGACGAGGGTATCAAGAAATGGAAGGGAGCCATTATTTTCTATTTCATATGTAAACTGGATATTACTGTCAATTGAATTTAAGGTTTCTAAGACATGGTCAATATTGTGATGAGATATGTCGATAAGCGTGAAGGTGTCGTCAACGTAACGGGTCCAAAAAGGAAAAGATCTGTTCCCTATTTGTCTGATTGTTGGAAATTTTACATTCAGTCCACATTTCCTTAATTTTTCTACTGTTTACACAGCTACACATTCCTTAATTCCTATTGGCCACACTCCCCACCTCTTCCGTAATCCTATTGGTTGAACTAAATCCGGTCCCTCTCCCATATATAAGAGCACTTCTCCAGATTCAGAATTTTTTTGCACTGAAGACGGTACGCTTTAGGCTACCGAAACAGCTGTATGTACCTCAATAATTTTTCTTTGGCGTTTCTGACGTAGTAGTTTATTACTGTTTTAATATTCCAACGCCAAGTCTCCTGCTATTATATATATTTTAATACTTAATATTCCGTATCATCATGTTTTCATGGTTGGTTATATTTAACATAACTCTTCTTCCATTATTACACATTCTCCTTCAACAGCTAAAATTATTTTCTAATTTTGATGTTTAAACATTATTTTAATAATTTAAATTGGAATTATTTAAAAATATATGTATCGAACAAAGCGAATAAGATATATATATATATATATATTCTTTTTTTAAATCAAAAACATTTTTGGAAAAGCTACTTGCTATACCCCAAAATGATACAGGCATGATTGATTCCAAATGTATTTGTTCAATAATAATAATAATAATAACAATAATAGTAATAATAATAATAATAATAATAATAACAATAATAGTAATAATAATAATATTAATTTTTCTCGACTTTAAGGACACTTGTGGTTACCAGGCGTTGAAATAAGTTTGAATCGTTGCATATGGTATGCCAAAACCAATTTGAAAATTATTTTAATATTTTTGAGTATTTCTTATAAATTATAGATATTTCTAAAATGTATCTGAATTCTTTGGTGCGTTCAGTCTATGAGCGTAATATGTACAAATTCTTTAATGCTTCTGAAATAAATAAAAAAAACAAATAAATAAATAAAATTAAGTACATCATTTTCTAAAATGATCATGCTTTAGAAAAGCAATGTAATATATATCAGTTATTACTATTTCTGATTTAAACAGTTTAACAGTACTTAAACGAACTTCAAGTAATTTGTGTTATTAAAATGCAATCAATAAAAATTCTGATTTGTATCGCTCCAAAAGAACTATACGTTTTACGCTTATTAAATTCTACACCGTTCGTTCGACGGTGACCTATAACATGCATACCATATTTATTTTAATTGAAAGTAGAACTGTTACCATACGTGAAATAACTTGAATCCATGATCCGTTACGAATTCTGCTTTATTTGTATCCCTGTAAAAAGTTTAAAAGTTCATCACCGTAGGAAATTTATACAGTTTGTTCAACGATGGCTTATAACATATCTATGAATTTTGAGATCAATCTGATAAAGCCTTTAGATGATATCATACTTAGCTACACATATACACTTATGCATGTACAGACGCATACATACACACATACATAATCTCATAGTTGACTATTTTTTTCAAGATAACTAAATTTTTCCTTGTGTAATACAAATTAGAAAAGTAGAAAAGTAACATTTCCAAATCTTTAAAATAATTTTCTTTCAGTTATCCCGTTAGCGCACGGACCACCTCTAGGGGTGTGTCCCAGACCATCGCCATTTGCCCATCTGCGCAGCACTAGTGCGACGTAAAACCCAACCATTCAACCATTCAACCCATTAGCGCACTGATAAATTCAAAATTTCGTCATTTTTGAAACATGAATATAAATAATAACCAGTAAAGTATCATTAACTATTTTTTAACTATACATTTTAATAAAAGAATTATTTATCCAATGTAAATCACACACATTCTTTATGTATTTCATATTATCGTTGTATGTAAGTACAGTCGGTAACAAAAGTGTCCGAACACTAGCAAAAATTCCTCTGTAAAAAAAGTACATTTCATGCGGTTTTGTTAAATAAATTCTTATCAAATCATGTTCTTACACTGACTAAAAACTGGATTCGATAAGGATATGTTTAACAAAACCGTATGGAATATACTTTTTTTACATAGGAATTTTTGCTAGTGTTCAAACACTTTTCTTACCGACTGTATATTTATGTATAATACATGTATGCGTATTAATCAACATATTATAGGAAAAGAAATATTTTTTATTATCTCATATTTCTTGATAAGCTTAAATATTTCATTTAAAAGTAATATATTTTTTAATTAAAATTTTGCAGATATAAATTGTGCTCAGTTATAGTTAAAAACCTTTTAGTATCTTTAATTAGTTTATTAAAGTAAGTATTTTAACTAAATTTATATTTAGATAAGTATAGTTATTTCTTATTTTTAATCCATAACTGTTTTTTAGCTCTTTATTTCTCTCTTTACAAACTTCCTCTGAAATTAATATATATACATATATAATTATTAAAGATAACGAAACTGAAGTACATCAGAATGATTTTTCAGCATAATGTCAATTTAATACGCAATTAAAAAACCGTCTACTATGGTGAAAATAATATTTAAATTTTTACACTCGTTCCTTTTTATCATTTTTTGAAAACAAAGTACTTCAATTATTTTTCTCTATTACTGATGTGTTAAAATGTTTTCGCAGCACTTAATTTAAGTATTTGAAATTACTGAAAAACAAAGTACTTAACACAACTTCGCAATGTTCTTTTGAATAGTGAATACGATATATTTAATTAAAAAACTAATTAATACGTTTAAAAAGTAAAAATTGTCTAAATTGCATTTTTAAAGATATTGTTTTAAAGTAATAGTATTTTTAATGTTGGTTTTATTTCCATATTTAATAGGATTTTTTTCTACAGTAATTTACATATGATTTTATAAAAAAAGAATTTTTAATATATTTTCTTTAGACGAATTTGATATTTTGTAGGCGGTTTACGCTAAATTAAACTATCTGCTTTAGACTAATGATATAAAAAATTATTCAATAATGATCATTAAAAAAAAAAAAAATGTTTATAAAGAATTAAATTGAATTTTATATTAAATATCACTTTTAACTTCATGGAAAAAGAAAGTTACATAATCGAAATTTAAATCTGAATTAAAATGTATTTAAAGAAGTATGATACAATTACATTGAGAAAAATTATATACCGCTTTCATCTAGAACGTTTATTTAGTCATTTTCTGAATCCCCAAACTAAAAATAGAGTTTTGCGACCTATGCTTATAAGATAAACAAATTACCTGGATAGACGAAAGGTTCAAGAACTTCTAGTCTATGCTTTTCTAGATGGTGAAACAATATTATGCATATTATGAACGCTTTGTATTGCGAGAAAGTCTCGCTTGATTTTCTAGAATTGAGTCATAAACCAGGATTATAGTCACCAAAATTCGCCTGTTGAGTTCGAATTTATTTGCAAAGATGTTTGATTATGTTTGACTCTACGGTAATATATAAAACGATCTTAAATTCTAATAGGGGTTTTTAGAATTCAATGGCAAAGGAAACGAGAATGTAATAGGATGGCATGAAAAATTATTTTTACTATGGACAATTTACTTCTAGAATTTAGTCACAGAACATTTTTTTCAATTTATTAAATTAATTTATGCCTGTAATTTTAAAATTTAAAATATGCCTCTAAAGTTATACTATTTTAAAAGGGTTATAGCTAAGGGTTTAAGCTATTCAGTAGTTGATTTTCTTTCCCTTATTGCTACTCAGGAATTTCGCTTATCGTATCTTACCAAATATTTATCCAGAAATTCACGAATATATTATGAAATTTCCAACTGGTGCTATTACTTTAATGAAAGCAATACGTTAAGTGGCTGATCAGTCATCGGTAACTGACACTGCACTGTTAAAAATGGTTTCTTAAAAATGGGCTAAATTGTCTCAAAATAGCTTCGAAACAATGTATACTTAAATTTGGAAACCCATATACTCATTTTTGAGTATATTGATATGTGAAACATGGGGATATTTGGATTGTTATTGGTCAACCCCATTTGAGCATGTCAGTATACTCAAAAATGAGTACATGGTTTCTCAAATTTGAGTATATCTTTCTTTGAAGCTATTTTGAGGCAATTTAGCTCATTTTTAAGAAACCATTTTTAACAGTGTGATCATTTCGTTCAAGCTACGTCGGTCACCGATGAATGATACTAGAATTTTCTTTCAGGCGAGACAACAGACAGTGACAGACTGAAAAATACGATATAAAACTAAAAAATACATTATTTTACTTGCTTTTTTAAAATTGCTTTTTAAGTAAGTACTTAAAATGCATTTAAAATTTACCCCTAAGCAACGCGCGTGGCTTGACTATGACTTCCTTATCAATTTTGCGTGGCACGTAACGTGCTGACAATAGGTCGTCATGAAGAAACTTGTAGTTCGAAATATTGCTGCCATTAACAGTTCATTATTTGACATTGACTTACTATTTTATCGTTCTGCGTTTTTGTTTGAAAGTTGCACATATCGCCTATATAAAAAAAAAAAAAAATCATTGTTAGCTCTAAAAGATATTTAAAACTTTTTTTTTTTAATTAATTTTATTGAAGATGACTTAGTTGGAAACTCGCACTATTATTAAATTTGAGTTCTTATGCAAAACTAAGTCATCGCAGACCGTGTAAAACATTAATAGCGTATTTGACTCTAGTGCTACTACACAGTAGACGGTATCAGATTGGTTCACCAAATTTCGCACAGTTTACTTTGAGTTCATAATTGAACCACGCAGTCACCCAGAATCAAAGGTGAATAATGACAAACTAAAGGTCACCGTTGAGTCGTGTCAGAGTTCCTATGAATTATCATTGAAGTTTATTTTTAGAAAATAAGCAATATTAACTCATCAAACTAAAACTTTTAACGTGAAAAAGTTGTATGAATGGATTCCACATAAACTGGACAAAAAACAGAAACAAAATAGTTTAGAAGCTTGCTTGATATTGCCTTTTTGTCACAAATCTGATCCATTTTTGAATCGACTTGTCACTTGTGAGGGGAAATGGATCCAATATGCCATTTGCACAGTAGTTGGACAAAGATAAATCAACAAAACACACACCAAAACATAATGTTCATCAAAAGATGTTGGTAGTGAGTGTTTGGTGGTCTAGCGCAGTTGTGATCCATCATGATTTTGTATAACCTTTCTCATCGATTATAGCCGAAATATACTGCAACCAACTGGACGAAATTATGCCAAAATTTAAAGAAAACAACCTATATTGGTCAACAGATAGACTGTTTATCTTATTGCATGATGACGTTAGATTGCACACTGTACAAGTAACTGTGGAAATGGAGTTGGAACTTCTTCATCACACTCCATACTCTCAAGACCTGGCCTTCACTGACTTACTCTTCTTCGCAATTTGTACAAAGTTTAAAAAGAAAAACAATTCAATTCTGACAAAGCTTTCCTGGAATTCATTCACTTGTCTGCCAGTGTTTTATGCCACCAACCAGAACAACCTTCCATCTATAGAGAATATGGGTGCATTCTTTAATAACTAAAACAATTCCTCATATTTAAAAGTTATCGACCAAATTTGCATTTTTTTTTTCTACAAATTTCATCCCTGACGACCTAATAGAAGAAAGCGTATTTCAGCAAGAGGTGTAACTTTACAAAGGATATTCATAGATTGGCTTATTTTTCATGAATAGGTTTTCAAATTTTCAAGAAATTATACACGAATTATGAAATTTTCCTTCACAAAATATTAAAATTTTATATCAAATTATATATCTGAATATCTTTACATTAATCATAGTTTCTTCTATATAAAGATGATCATACACAGAATTGTATAATATCAACACATTAATCATATGTATAAAAAAAAAAATCATATATATAATCTTTTTAGATAAATTATATTTCTAAAATAGTAATTATATTATTCTTTCATTTTATGATTTTAATGAATATTGTGATAATTATTTTATTGATAAAAAAGTTATTTTTTTAAAACGCACTTTTATTTTATACTTTCTTTCCTCTCCTCTCCCTTTTCCTTCTATAATATGTTATCCTTCTGTAATTTTAAATATAATAATAAAGTTTATCTTATCCTTTTATGGATGCATTTTTAAAAATCAATTTTTAATGTATTATTTTTATATAGGTTTGACTATAGTAAAATATATTTATAAAAGTAACATTTTTTCTTATTTTATTTTAAAAGATATATATAAATACAAAACAGATCGACTGTTTATCTTATAGCATGATGATGTTAGATCACACACTGTACAAGTAACTGTGGTAAAACTACTGGAATTGGAGTTGGAACTTCTTCATCACACTCCATACTCTTAAGTGAATTTTTGCCCTATTCTTCCATGTTAAGAAAATCGTAAATTTCTAATAACTTACGAAGTTTTTTAATTCGAATGTTGCAAATGAATAGGGTTCTTGCCAGTGTCGAAAGTAATATTTTAAAACTGATCTGGCCTCTCTGCGATAATTTGTTCTTGAGATATCGTGTACACAGACTAAGAAACTAACGGACTAACGGACTTACACACTAACACACTAACAGACTAACAGACACCCTACAGACAGACACCATAGAAATTTTGTCATTTTCGGATTCCTCACACCTGAAAACGTGTAAAAAAGTCAAAAAACCGAGGTCGAAAATTTTCACGATTACCTAAGTTCCCCATACCTATAGTATGATGGGGAACTAAAAAGAGTTGTAATAGGTGTACTATTCTCGCTTTCAGGATATTTTTAAGATATATTCAACTAAAAATTATATAAAACGCATTTGTTGTCCGCGATAAGTAAAATCTTTGGCTTCAAAAACGTATTATCTATTTTTTATGTATCTATTTAATAATTTCTGAATGGAAAATTAAATTGTTTAAGAAAATAGCATTTCCTCTCAAATTAAATATACTTTAAGAAGCTTTGAATGACTTTTTTAAAGCTAATCTAAATATTGAACTGTTCAAAAATAATTTCGTTATTTTTTGTCTTTCTTTTTTATGAAAATGAAGAGGATTTTGTTATATAATATTCTTTATTATTATTAATTATTCATTTCAGTCCAATACTTTTCACCTTTATACTGGCAGTGCCAAATTCATAAGATTTATCATTTTTGATTGCAAAAATCTGATCCAAATATTTTTTGACATTCTGATAAGAAGTAAAGATTTTTCTATCTAAAACATTTTTAAGAGACCGAAACAGGGAATAATCTGAAAGTGCAAATCTGTAGAATATGGTAGCCATAGTAGTAGTACCTCCCATATAAGCTTTAAAAGCTTTTTACAAGCTTTCAAAGTTGTAGGAAGTCTCTCATTTTCTTAATGGTAAACTATCCTTTTCCATTAAACACGTCTCGCCTTTTCTTTTTGAGTGGTTCTAATAGTGTATTCAGTTGATAGTTATACACATCAGAATTAACCCTGGTATTAACCTGTAAATCCTTAAAAAAATGCCTTTAAAATTCCGCCATCTTTTTACTTTTTCGAAAGTAAAAAAGTTTGGCATTACATACCGGAAATGCTGCTTTGGAGTTTTTATATTTAGTAGAGCACCAAAGAAAAACAATTGCGAAGAATCAAACTTTTCTTTTTTTTTTTTTTTTTTTCACAAACAAGCTGTATTATGCCAATTTTAAAAATATACAATGACAATGTGACTTAACTGGAAAAAGTACAATCAAATCTTTATTTAATAAAAAACAAAAATACTTTCTAAACTACCCTATATAATTCCTTTTTGGTGTTTTAAAGTTTATGATAGATTTTTTTTTTATTTGTTCCTCAAATTTACACAAGAATATTACGCACAGTTTACATATATCAACCCTAGGAAATTTTAATTTAATTAAAACTTTACAAAATATTTTACAAATATTTTTGTCCTTAAGGCCTTTATGAATTCATGTTTGTCTAATTTCTGTCATATAACTTCGATTATGCCCTTATAAACATTTTACTTTCTCCTAATGTGACATTATTATGGTTTTTTAATGTTATTTTTAGTTTCTAACGCAATTCTTAGAAATTAGAAAAAGCTTTGAATTTATTAGTTATTTTATTGTCTTTGAATAAAAAATATTTATGCAATATTTTAAAATCATTTCACTAAACATTTAGTTAAAATTAAATATACATATGCATATAATTATATTAGTTTACATTATGTCTTTTTTCACCATTATATTGATAAAATTTAAAGTTTAATAAAGACATATAAAAATAAACTACTATAGAATGTTACACTGAAAAAAATTCTGTGACTGTCATCTAGAAAATAAATTATGGCTCTAATAAAAATAGTTCCATGTCACCCTTACAAATTCTAGTTCCCTTTGCTAGCAAGTTCTGGAAACACATATTAGAATTCTATAGTGCGTTCCTATATTTTTGTAGAAAATCTCATTAAAAAATCTCTGAAAATGAATTCGAACACAAGAGGCAAGTTTTAGTAAATAAATTTTGTTTTATGATGCAATTCTAGGAAATCAAGTGAGATTTTTTTGCAGTACGAAGGATGCATAATAGTCATAATATTGTTTCACCATCTAGGAAAGTGTGCACTGAAAAATTCTCGATGATTTCGTCTATCTAGGTTATTCGTTCACTTTATACACATAACTCAGAAAGCTATATTTCTAGTTTAGGGATTCAGAAAGTGACTACATATTTGTCCTAGATGAAGTCTGTATATATATTTTTTCTATGTCTTATGTATAATATAGTATTAAGCGTAGTACACAGGGATGATCACCAGGCATAATAAAAGTCTGAAATGTCTCAACCAATACAATCTTTTCCCTCGCTTCGGTACAATTATTATATTGAAATTTGTTACGTATTTTTACTGATGTAACTTTCATATTTTAAATTTTTACGCAATTCTGCTATTTTTCAAGTAATAATCCCATAATACTTATGCAAAACTTTACCCTATTTTGCCATATTACAAAATTCCTTAATTTCGAAGAACTTATGAAGTTCTTAAAGTAGAATTTTAAAGTCCATTAATGTTTAAGCCAACATCATAAATAGCATTTTAAAAATAATTGGATTTCCTTACGATAAAAATTATTTCCGTATTGCATGTTTATGTGAAATTTTATCCTATTCTGTTATGTTGAGAAAATCTTAAATTTCAAATCAGTCTAGCGTCCAGATTGAAACATATCGATTTTATGATTTTTAGTTGCTTCACACCTCAAAGCGTGTAAAAACATGTGAAAACGAGATCGAAAATTTTACGAATATCAAAGCTTTTCGTACCTATAGTATGATGAGGAACTGAAACCTTATCTTCATATCAAAGGAAAATCAATATATTTTAATATAACTTATCAATCTATCCAACTAACTCTCTCTAATATAAATATGATATTGCATGACCAAGAAAAAAAAAAAAAAAAAGAATTACTAACTAATCTTTACGCAGCAATATTTTATTTGGTGTAATATTTTATTTGCAGCAATATTTTATTTCTAATTAACATTAAATTGGAATGTTTAAAATAAACTTCGCTTTTAATAACATTTTTCTTTTCTTTAGTAGCATACATATATCATTACTTAATTGATTGATGATTATGTATGAATGTTTTATAATTATAAAAACCATGCTAATTTTTTTTTTAATTGGTTTTCATTTTTGTCACTTTTCATTTAAAATCTAATACATTTCTTTTCTTTATAAATTAATTTTTTTAAAAACATTTTTGAAAAGTATTATGAATACACTTCGTAATTAAAGGATTATTCAAATAAAAATAAATATTTTAATATTTTATTTATTTTTCGAATTAGATGAGTTTAGAGAAAAACACTTAAATAATTATACCTTTGATGTTTGTAATTTGAAATATTAGTCAAACACTTGAATTTGAAATTTTAATTTCTCTTCTAATTTAATTTTTGCAAAATATATTCATAATAAAACATCTGTAATGGAAAAAAAGTCAATATCGCAAAAAGCAAATTAAGCAAAATTTTCTTTAAAAAGTACTCTTTACATGCTTATATTAAATTTTCTAAAACCTGTCATCTCTCCAATTACAAAAAGACTTTTTAATGCATTTCAAAATCACACATTTACATTTAAAAAGATAAAAAAAAAATATTGAACTTATTTTCATAAAGTAAATAACATTAATTAAAAAAATAATAAAGGAAAATGTTTGCTTTTCCAGAAAATAACCTAATTCATACGCTTTATAAAATTTGTCAGAAAAAAATGAATTTGAACATTGAATTCTCAGAACAATTATGTCATATTTACAGTTAATTAAATTTTATTTAACTTTGAAAGTGATTAATACTTTTATCAAAGAATCATTAGAAAAACTACATTTTGAGTTTTATAATTTCAATGCAAATATTGATATATTCTCTATAACTCGCAATAGTGTAAGAGATGTTAATTGGTTTTATTTGTGTTTTACACGATAAAAAAAAAACTGAAGTGATTTAAAGTATAATTGATGTTAACATTATTTTGTTTGAGTTCGGATTTAAAATTCTGTTTTTCTTCTATATTTTCTTCTCTAAGTATTGATTAAAAACCTCTAATTATATTATGTTTTTTTAAGTAAAATACAGATGACACCCAATTAGAATATTTTATTTTATTAGTGCTTCTTTTAGTTTTAATATTTGTGTAAATACACACAATGAAATTTTGTCATATTAAATGTATATAATAAAATTTGTTCAAATTTAGTCAAAATTTACAAATTCCTTTTATCTAATTGAAACTCATTGACATTATTATCGACAACTTTAAAGAATTAACACCTTTTCATCCTGCCATAGTTCCAACCTCCAAGTGTAGCACCTTCTCTTCCTGCAGTAGTTCCAATCTCCAATTGTAGCACCTTCCCAGACAGCACATCGCCTCCCCAGGATATCTTCAAGATGTCTTCTGGATGAAAATACATCCCAGAAACGTCCTTAAGATGTACTGTGGATAAGTTAAGCCTAACTGTGCTGTTAGGGTTCTCTTCCTGCAATAGTTCCAACCTCCAAGTGTAGCACCCACTCTTCCTGCAATAGTTCCAACCTCCAAGTGTAGCACCTCCTCATCTTGAAATTGTTCCAATCTGTGTAGCAACCCTCATCCTGCAATAGCTCCAACGTCCAAGAGTAACACCTCATTACCATGTAATAGTTCCAGCCTCTATCTATGACTTCCAGTTGAGTATATTTTATGTAAGGACTTAACTGTTGACCATGTGATACAAAAGTACATATAACTTCTCTGAAGTATGTGTAAAACTAAATTCCCTGATGATGCCTTCTTTTGTGTAGGCGAAAAGCTTTGGAAGTTTTTATATTTTTTAATAAATGTACTTTTAACGTGTTTTTAAAGTGTTTTTAATTTATATATTTAAAGAATATGTTTATTCAAGTTATACGAAATATCTAACTTGAATAAATATCCCAAGAATTTAAGTGGGAACATTTTAATATAAATCATGTTTCATAAATACTTGTATAAAAAAGGAAAGAGAGAGAGAAAAAGAGAGAGAGAAGCGTCACATATCACCAATAGTAGCTAAACACCATGCTATTTTAAGGGGAAACTCAAAATTACTTGTCTCCCCCTTTTTCGCTATTGCATTTTCAAATTCAGAAAATTTACAAAAGATAAAGAAGCCCTTTTATCCAAAGAACTGACTTGACTTTTTAAATTTTTAATATTTCATTTTTAAAGTGCAAAAGTTTCATAGGTGAAACATAAAATGTGAAAATTTTACACAATTCTTTTATAAAAAGATAATATTATAAATATATATTACGAATATATTTTTAATCTATTTTTAATAAAAATATACATTAGGTAATGAGTAACTCTGATTAAAATTTTCTTCTTAGAATAACAATGATGATTGGTTGTCTTCAAGATAGAAGATGCATCCCCTTAAGAAACGAAGTATATAAAACAACAAATATTTTTTAAGAAAAAGAGAGGGGGTTGAGTTACTGCATTGTGGTCACTTTTCGCATATTGAAACTCAATAGGCCGGAAATTGGAATTCGAACCAATACGAGCATCCAAACATTTAAACGAACTCGAACTTGGCACAGGGCAAAAGTGTCAACAAAGAAGAAACACCACAAACTAAACATTCAGACGATCAACTGTGATTTCTACTTCTGATACAAAACGTGTCATAGGCTTCTAGAAATGGCGCTTATTATGTCAATAATAATTGTATAATATATTCTCTTTTTTTTTTATCTTCGTATAATCGTATTTCTTAGCTATGAATAGAGATATTAATTAATTAATGGAAGGCCTGAGTAAAACAAAATCTAGAATGCCTCTAACTGAATTTCTGAACATTTAAATATACATTTTAATTTCTATGCGTTTATACAAATTTGAATCAGTGAATATTTCTTTAGTTAAGTTTTTTATACTTATCGATGCAGACAATTCATTCATATGAAAAGCAACCAATTTTGTAAAAGAATCGTATTTTTGTATATATAGTGTTAATATTCTACGAAGGAATAAGGAAACATATGTGTATCGTTTTCATAAACGAAAATTAACGTTATATTAAATAAAAACAGTGGAGTGAATGAGACTGTAATGTTTTCTTTATATTCAAACTAAATTTCGGCTATAGAAAATTCTATAGTCACAGATGTTACTATCCTCTTTTAAACCAACTTCTTATTTACTCGGTGCAATTTGTATTCTAGTAGACAATTCGTTCTTTTCTTTCGTTCTAAAATAAGGTTTGTTTAGAAAAAGCAATAACTTTCAGCATCCATTAACACAAGCTAATACGATAATGGAAGTTTCTATCATATTGGCATGCAGATTTTTTTGCTAACTAAATTTATATAAGGATATTGAGTGTATTTATGCTAAACCTTTTTATTAAATTATAATTAAAATTTTTGGGTAAATGTTTCTTAAATATAAAAATATATACTGAATTTCTCAAAATAAACTGCACACTTATTACGAGTAGCCATATTAAAACTTACTAGTATCGCCCAGTTTTTTTTGCAAAGCCAGGCAAAGCAAAGTTATTGCCTTGCGCTAAACGGAATGCAATTGCAACACAGCTGCGGCAATTGTTTGCCGATATTCACTCTAACTGAATCAGCAGAGTTTTGCTTAATATAACTATTTCTCTCTGTAGATGTTAGCCTTTCCTGAAATGAGGGAAAATCGCAACGTGAAAACGCCCCTTGTTGTGTGATACAGCCCAGAAGCTAATAGGTACCATGTCAAACCAAGGCCCAACCAAGTATCAAATTCTGTTAAATTAATTCGATTGGTTCATAAAGTACAGTGTTTGAACAAACAAACAAAAAAAAAAAAAAAAGATATTTTTCAAAAATGGTCGAATTGAGTTCGGGAAATTTCAAAACGTGTAACTTTATCGAAAACCGAAAATCTAAAACTTTTCTGAATCTTATATTTTCTACTTATATATGCAGAGGAAAGAATAATAAATCCACTTTTTAAAAAATAAAAATAAGTAGTCAATTTCACTTAATTAAAATGCAAGGAAATCTCAAAACGTGTAAATTCATCGAAAACCGGAAATCAAAAGTTTTTATGTATCTTTTACTTGCTTCTTCTACTCACAAAAGCTAGCAATAAAGACACTTTTTTAAAAAATAAGTAGCCAATTTCAGTTAATTGAAACGTAAAAAAAGTTCAAAACATGTAAATCCAGCAAAAAACGGAAATCAGAATTTTTTCCTTATCGTCTACTTATACATGCAGCAGTTAGTAAGAAATCCATTTTCCTTTAATTTAGTATATTAGTTGAATATTTATTGTTTAAATATCACCCTTTGAAATGAAATGTTTATGTTTACATTCGAAACTGGAAGTTTGCTATTTTTTTTTCTGGAGTTTTGTGATTTTAAATTAAAATTTTATCAATTTTACAGAAAAAATAACTCAATCAAACACATGTAAACAGTAACTTATATATAACTATACCCAAATATCGGAATTAAAATCGGCAGATAATTTCCGTTATTTCTTAATAATTTTTTACAAAAAATCCAATGGATGATTAACATAGAAAATCTTTTTCATGGCTCCATGGACAGACAGTGACGTCATCACTTCGCTTGCGTATAGTGATGCTGCATTATACAAATTACTTTGTCTATGGTTTTATTTGATCTTTATGAAATTGCCAGATTTAACAACTTTCTACTTTTAGGTATTTTTTAATGTAAAGGGAAAAATGGTGTATAAAAGGGAAAAATTGGGGAAAACGTATAAAAAATAAATGTATTTTTAAATACCTTCTTGACATCGTAAGAAAATAATATTTGTATCCGCATCTTCCGGCTAACCATACCTTTCGAATGATACCATTTTCAACCTTCTACTCCCATAATTAATATGTTAAAAAGGGACTACACATTTTATGCTTGCCTATTAATATATAGATATAGCAACTTTTTACAAAATATATATCAGTATATTTAAATGATGGGAATTTAACTATAGTGTAACCACGTTTCCTACGCCTAGCAGTGAGGACGAGTAGAAAATCTTGGAGGGTTTCCAAGTTGACCAACAGGTTTGAATTCAGTAAACATCCAGTCATTCAGTATTCCCTTATCGCTTATTTTCTCTCAACGAAAAGCTTGTCTTCCCTATTTGACTAGTAGACTCGTTGAATCCGCACTTCCATGGCCGCAAGAAATGTAGTTAAAGAGTAAATTAAAAGGGTAGTTCCAAAAACCACCAATTATTATTTCATTTAACAGAATGTGACAAAAACTACAAAATTCACCAGTCTCATGTCCACAAAATATTTTAAATATATTGCGCTCTATGTTGTTTTCTGAGTTGTAAACTCTCAGGTGATCTTAATGTTAATAAAATTATAACAAAGCACCACTTTTACATAACGGACGAAGAGTGAAAAAGCACCATTCAGCATAAGAACAATGTCATCCATGGTGAAGCGGAACGGCAAATGCCTAAAGTTTCAGAAATGTTCCCGAGAAGCTCATCTTTTGCGGTTATTAATAACAATGCATTAGCCGGTGTCAGAGTATGTCCATGGAGCTTTTTTTTCATGGTGGTCATGGCCTAAAAAAATAGGGGAAAATATTTAAAAAACTTATTTAACACTTTTTTTTTTTTTTTTTTTTTTTTTTTTTTTTATGTTTGATACATAAATGCATCGCCCTGCATTTAGCACTAAAATGTAAGCCACATTAAAAAATAATTTATAATAATAAATTAATTAGTATTGGTTTAAAATATTTAATTACTAATTTTTTTAAAAGATATTAACTTAATTGAAATTGTATTATAACTTAATTGAAATTAATCACGTTCGGACTTTAAAAAAATTTAAATTGTGGTGAAAATTTAAATAAAAATGACCTATCAAATACTTTATGCATGCACATTAATTGTGAAATTTATGTTGTGGGGAAAATTTTAAAACAATTTCTATCCTTATTTAGACATAATGCTACAGTGCATTTTTCATATCCAATAAATGTTTGGAACTTTACAACGGCACATTGTAAATTGAACAATTTAACACTTTACAACGAGAGCAATTTTCGTTCCAGCGATTTTCGTTTCGAGAGCGATTTTCGTTTATGGGAACATGTTCAATTTTATTCTGTTTGACGCAGGTTGGAAGAATGTATGATGCAGGAATTTTCTGTCTTTTCACATTAAAATCATTTTGCAAAAGACTGCTCAGTCTTCAACACTTAGAAACTGAATATTAAATAATATTTTCTTTACTGAATGATGAATCGTTATCATCATCACTTACCAGAAATTCAAAATCATCTTCACTGTCAGATTGCAAGTTATCCTTTACTTCTTTTTTTACTTTCCGAACACTATAGTGAGGAAAATATTGTAATCATGTCAAAAATCCGAATTCGAGATTTTGATGTTTCTATACGTTTCGAGGTCCCCTGAGTCCGTTTTCACTATTTTTACGATGATGTATGTATGTGTGTGTGTATGTATGTATGTGTGTGTGTATGTGTGTATGTATGTGTGTGTGTGTATATGTCTGTGTGTGAACAGACTAGCGTCTAAACGCTTTGTTAGAATAAGCTGAAAGTTGGTGCGTATATTGTAAGTCACCATAGTACGAACCCTATAGATTTTGGTGAATCTAGCACTTATAGTTTTTTTACAGGGACACAAAGAAAAATTCTTTATCATTATGGTCTATGGAACCAAAATCTTAAAACTGCGATAGCATCTAAACTCCTTATTCAATTGAGCAAAACAATTATACACATATTATAGGTCACAGTTACTCAGTCTATATAGAGTTTGGAGAATCTGGCACTTACAGTTCTTTTACAGGGGCACAAAGAAAAGCTCTTTATCATTATGGCCTATGGGGCCAAATCTTTAAAAGTGCGATAGCGTCTAAACGGTTATTTAATCTGAACAAAAAATTTTTACACATGTTATTGGTCACAGGTGCACGACATGTATAGATTTTGGAGAATTTAGCACTAACAGTTTTTTTACAGGGACACAAAGAAAAATTCTTTATCATTATGGCCTGTGGGACCAAATTCTTACTTTTTTCTATGTTCAATAGAAGAAAGTACTAGATTCGTAAAAATTTTAGACCTCGGGTTTTTGATGGATTTACACGTTTTGAGAGCTGTAGAACACGATTTGACCATTTTCAGGAAATGTCTGTCTGTTTGTCTGTCAGTCTGTGTGTGTGTGTGACAAACTTTTGTGGCAACTGTATCTCAGGAACTACTTCACACAATTTCATACAAATTGGTATGTAGTTGCACCTGAACATAAATTAGTGTCTATCAACTTTTGGTAAACATTGTCTTAGATGTTACGTTGTCATCCCGCTTTTTCTAAATTTTTAACATGGTGCTATAGTACAAAATTTTGTATAAATGTGCATAAAGAGAATTATTTTTTAATAATCATTATGAAATTTACCAGAATTATTTATAATAGAGATAGTCATCTGGGAAAAATGTTTTGTATGTGTAGGAGCCTCGCCTTCTCCCCCCCCCCCTGGGGGGGGGGAATTCCCCCCTCGAGGGGAGTAAATTTTCATGATGGGTATCTTTCAAAGGAGCTCGCCAGTACCTTTAAAACGAATGGTTGAATTATAGATCTGCGATAATTTAAAATGAAGTTATCGATTTTTTTTTCATTTTTAACAATATATATATATATATATATATATATATATATATATATATATATATATATATATATACACTCCTTCTCATATTTATAAGGACACTTTATATTTTGAAATAACTAATGTAAAAATAATTGTAAACAAGGTTATACTAAGTGCACTTAATATATCTAGTATTCTAAAAACAGAAACTGCTATAATTTTTTTAATATGATATAAAATTAATGAAAAATCATGCAAAATATTTTTTTCTCCACGTTTTTAGATGTTCATAATTATACGGACAATCAAGATTTTTTTCGTTTTATTTAACTTACAAGCGCATAAATTACAGGTAACATGCGAATTTGTTAACTACTGGGCTAGATTTATTCATATATAAGCCTTCAATTTTTCTTGGACGGACATTACTGAAAATTACTCGAAAAGAAGAACGTTCATGTAGTGAAGAATGATAAATGTGTTTTTTAAGTGGAAGGATAATTTTAATCCGCCGAATTTCTAATGAAATTCGAAGATCCAAAATTGCTGAAGGAAATGTGATCGAACGTTGAACTGCTGGCTCGATAGGAGAGCTGATGCAAAATCATAGTTGTTTTACAGAGATCGAAGACTCATAATTCCTCTTACTGTTCTACTCATGATTGCTGCTGAATTTGCTCGTAATTTTTAACGAAAGGTTGGAGTCCCCACTTATACATGTTTAAAATAATTAATAATATGTTAAAATGAATAAAAAAAACCCTGTAATAATCAATAAGCATTTAATGGGGGAAAGAACGTCCCTATTAAAGTTGAATAAAGACAATATTAAATAGTAAAATGTTGCCTTTTCGGATGAAAAACATTTTATTCTTGATTAACCAAATGGTTTTAACAGTTACTGACATGATCTGAAGATAGCGAAAGACAGAGCAAATTTTTTAATGGCATTTATGAATCGGTCATTTTAAAGATGGATCTATGGTTTTCTGGGGAGCTGTTTCTACTGAAGGCAGAATGAATTTAGTAATTTTTTCTATTATTATGAACATCAAGAGAATATCCGCAAATTTTAAAAGTGGAATTCTCAGATTTTTGTTAGATTTTGGGGGGTAATAATATTTTTTTCAATAAGACTTACATTTTTGCTTTACTTCTAGAGCAATAGGAAATAGTTTAAAGAAAGAAACTTCTGTATTATTGCCTTTCCCGTTGCCTAAAAGTTGAAAAAACCGTAACCTATTATATTAGAAAAGTGCATGCAAGTGGAAAACAATTTTAAATAGTTTAAATGTATTCAGAATATCATCTATGCCGTATGAAATTGTATTGAAACTGAATAGTAAAAAAAAAATGTTCATATATACCAGAGAGAATGCCTGACTTTTTCACCCTAAAAAGAAACCCCATAAAATATTAATTTAAAGAATAACTGAAAAAAATTACTAAGATTTGAGCTGTCCTTATAATTGTGAACACCTGAAAAATCCTCTTTTTGACCGTATTAAAAGTTTTTATGATAGAAAAACGATAAAACTTTATAAATATAGTCTATTACTGAAATTCAAATTAATAAAAAGCATATTTGTTTAAATAATAGAGTTCAGTGTTTAGTTAATATAGAAAAACGTGCGATAGTATCTAAACGCATTATTCAATTGAACTGAAAATTTATATGAATATTATAAATCCCTGTTGCTCTCACTATAAGTATTTTTTTTAATCTAGCATTTATAGGTTTTTTACAGGGACACAACGAAAATTCTTTATAATTATGATCTATGGGCTCAAAGTTCAGTAGCATTAAATAAAACATCGTGTAATATGGAGAAAAATACTCACTCTATTATGGTTTTCTTTCTTTTGTTTGTTTAACAACTCCTCTTTCTTTACTTTATCTACAAAACTGTTAATTACTCAATGTTCGGAAAGTCGAGTGGAGTCACCCCAGATTTTTTTTTTCTTTCTTCTATAACCAAATATTTTTTCCTCGTTACTCTACTAAATTCACTCATATATTCAGTGCATCTAAAAAGTTTATAGACAACCCTTATTTTATTATTTTTTTTTTAAGAGCTAGTTAAGCGAGTAAAAAATACGAAATACATTATATAAATATGTATTGACGTAAAACAAATAATGAACTTTAAACTTAAAGAACTTTAAACACACATAAATTTAATAATAATAATAATAATAATAATGCTGTACCAAAAATATATAGACAACCAGTGTTAAAAGTTGATGGAAGTACTTATCTTCAAATTTGCATATTCCAAGGTTATGTACTTGTGACGTAATATTTTTCTGCGATAAAAGCGAAGCTGCCTTTCTCTTTTTGACTGATTGTACAGATGCCTCGGAACGTGCAGTTTTCCAATAATGAAATTTTGAAAATTGTTTCAAAGCTCGTGAAATGAAAGTTGTGGACATTTCAAGAACAGCTGGACGCAGCAGGGCTGGCATTTACCATATTCTGTCAAAAGGTGACAATTTTGAAACAAAATCACGTTCTGGGCGACCAAAGAAAACAACTAAACGGCAAGATATAGAGATTTACAGATTAGTTTCAACCCAGAACCTGTCTGTACGGTCAATTTAGAGAGAGATGACCTGACTTGAGCTCCACTTATTGGTAGACATGGCCAATTTCATCCAACAGCAGATCTGAGGACAGGAACTCAACCCATCCTACAACTCTTGCCTCTTGGTAGCTAGATTACAGGAACACGCCACCGTTCCCGGCAGAGAGAGAGATGACCGCTCCAGTATCAAAATCCACTGTGCATCGACGGCTGCAGGTAAATAAATTGCTTAAAACCCAAATAAACTACTACGTTAGAAACGCCAAAGAAAAATATTTGAGATGCATACAGCTGTTTCGGTAGCCTTAAGCGTACCGTCTTCAGCGCAAAAAGAATTCTGAATCTGGAGAAGTGCTCGTATATATAGGAGAGGGACCGAATTTAGTCCAACCAATAGGATTACGGGAAAGGTGGGGAGAGTGGCCAATAGGAATTTAGGAAAGTTAGCTGTGTAAACAGTAGAAAAATTAAGAAAATGTGGACTGAATGTAAAATTTCCAACAATCAGACAAATAGGGAACAGCGAAATCACAATTAACAAGGTTTTTAATTTTTTTATAAATATGAAAAGCTTCAAAGAAATCAAGTTCATGAATAGATTTAGGTCTGCAAATTATTTTAGCTGAATTAAATTTTAAATTATGATTTTCCTCCCAGCAATGTTTAGAAATAGCCTATTTATTGGTTTCATGTTTGCGGACGTAATTCATATGTTCTTTTCGACGAAATTTAAGACTGCGTTTAGTTCTTAAGTTTCAAAAAACTATTTTGACCATTTCTCTAAATCTATATATAATTTTGAAATATTCGAGGGATAAATTTTCGATTTTGAGTACCCTAAACCTTGTACACGTTCCAAAGACATGCAGTCACAGTTTTGATCCTCTGTGAAGGGAATTGCTTCCCATCTTCGGTGACCACATAGATACAGTTTAGATGGAAACATGGAGAACATTTTACGGCCACGAATGATTTAACGTGCACTCGCCAACATTTGTCTACATGAAGATCTTTGTCCACCTCGAGTATAGAACCCGCAATTTTCCAATTAATTGTTCACCGCTCTACCACCAACAGACTTTTGGAAGAAAGCTCTTCCAAGTATTATATCGCAGTCATTAAAAAAAAAAAAAAAAAAAGATTGCTAAATAAAGAAAAATGAGCTGAATGAAAGAAGGAGAAAGGTAACTGGTAGAGTTTTTCATAATTATTCATTTAGTATAATCTTCACTTTAATAATCAAATTACCTATGTAAACAAAATTATATAAGCAAGCATCATAAATATAGTTACGCTGAATATTTAGTTTATAAACTTCAAATTCAAATTTGGTTAAAAACATCGTTTCACAATTAAAATTAGCATATCAATGTTAATATTAAAAATTCTGTTAAAAGCTTATAAAAAAAATTAAAAAAAAAAAAGTTTTAAATGTTATTCACACTTTACAGCATACAAAATCATAATCCTAGATTTCAAACTATGTTTTGAATAAAGTGATTACCGTTATATTCTTTAGATACACGGATAATAACTTTATTTAAATTTTCAAATAATTTTGAATAAAGGAAATAAACTAAGATTAAAATATTATTTCTCCACAAAAGAAAAGATACGTTGAGTGAACTATCCTCATCTGTTGAAAAATATAAAAGTAATTTGCATTTTCTTTGTAAAAATTCACTTAAGCGCATTGATAATGCTTTTTATGAAAGATTTACTGCATAAAATATACTTTTTAAATTAGCATTTCATTGTATGGAAAGAATGGGAATTCATTCCCTTTTATGACTTGTTTTATTTTTTTTATTATTTTAACTGAAGCAAATTTCCAGCATATAATGAAGATCTTTTCAAAGCTTTCTTTTGGAATCTAATAATGTCTTCAAAAAGGGGAATAGATTGAGAGATGCTATAAGTCACTCAATGTTTGCAGAAATGTAATTGAAATATTTTTTGTTAATTTTTTTTTAATACATATGTAACATTTATATAATTGATGACAAGTTTTATAATAGAAAATTTTTTCACGTTCGATATTTTACTGTCTATCACTTAAGCATGTTTTTTTTCCCTATAAAAAATTACTAGATTCGAAAAAAAGTTCACTTTCTAGTTTTCGATGTATTTACACGTTTTGAGAGGCCTCAAACATGATTTGGTCATTTTAGAAAATGTCTGTCTGTCTCTGTGTGTTTGTGTAACAAACATTTTAAAGCTGCACTAGCTCATCAACTAATGCACAGAATATGAAAAAAAAATTATATTTAGTTGCAACTTAAAATAAATTGATTTCAATTAATTTTTTGAACAAACCGTCAAAAAGGGTACCGCTGTTGTGCTACAATGTCTCCCATTTACGAAAAAACTCTATCTCAGATTCTAGAATTTATAATTGCACAAAATTTTACATGTGAAACGAACAGTATGGAACACTATGCTGGTTTAATTTGAATGAACATCAACAGAGAAGTACAGCTACTATGCTAGAATTTATTCCGTGCATGTGAAATATATATCTCAGCTTCTGTGATGTATAATGCGCCAAATTTTATATGCAAAATGATCATTATAAGACGAATGGTGATTTATTTTGGTGTATACCTGCCAACAATTGGCGCTCCTATTTCTCATCCTCTGTAATTTTTTATATATATATATATAATGACTACATAGCAGCATCTTTTGGTTATAAATTCTTTATTTTGAGAAGTTAGACGAAACTTCTTATGGATGTTAGTCAGTAGATGACACTATTATATAAAAGGATACAAAATATTTTGTGATAGCCGTAACATATTAGTTTTTATTTATATTTTTGATAATACTTGTTTTTGGCTAGCTTGGTATGAAAAATTTAGGCAGTTTGCAATTCACTTTTACGAAATATTTATTCATCCTGAAAATTTTATTCCTTTTCTGTATACTTAAAAATAAAAGATATCGATTAGCTTTTTATTCTGCTCAGTTTAAAAATTTGTGCAATATACAGGTATTTTCTATGAATTAACATTATTGTTTTATGCTTTTGTTTATAATTTTATATGTTCCCCCGTCTATTATAGGGGGAATTGAACCAGCAATCTTCTCTAAATTTTAACACCCGAATGTTTTAACTTATTTCAATTTGTAATAATTTATATTACTTTTATTCTTTTCTCTAATTTTTATTCTGTTTTTATTCTGAAGAACACAAATAAACACGTTTCGTTTGAAAATTGAACCTTTTTTTTTTTTTTTTTTTTTTTTTTTTTTTTAAACTTTATATTTCTAATTATTTGCTTTATATTTCTAATTATTCACTTTATATTTCTAATTATTGCCTTTTAATTTTTCTTCCAGCGCAAGTTATAGAGACACTGATAATCATAAGCAGTTATAGATAAAACTGATACATCATTGAACTGTAACAAGTTTAATCTGACACTTCTTGTAGACTGTCTGTATTTTTCATATGTACTTTCTAACCAGGCTGTATTAGCTTATGGAAATATTGTTTTAATATATTGAAAATATTTTCTTCATCTCATAAAATTTTATTTCTATAATTTAAATTTAAAGTAAATAAAATGAGACAAAAAATTTAATTTCTTTTACATCATTTTCGATCAAAAATTCCTACGAAAAAATAAATAAATAAATAAAATAAAATAAAACCTTGTTGAATAAGTATTTTTTCTAAATATCTTTAAAAAATAAATCAGTTTGTTTCTTTTAACAATAAAGTGAACTACACAAAGAATAAAAAGAAAAGAGACAACAAAAAAAATAGAATTATTATCTATAAATCCTACATATAAGGAACCTGAATTGCAGTTTTTATTTCAAAAATGTCATTGTTTAAGTAAATAATTCCCTCATAATTTTATATTTCAAAGTTATTAAATTCTAATTACCTTTGTGCTCTTTTAAGATTTTTATGTAAAATGTACATTAACGAATAATTAATCATCTTAATAGTAGTAGAAGTTAATTTTCTTTCCTTCAAGATATAAATTTTACACACTTCGTATAAGAGGATTAAAATGATGAACATAAGGGAATTAGTTAAAACATAAATTCCAATTTAAATTTTCAAAAGGTGAATTTTAAATAAATTTTGCACAAGTTATTAGAAAGGATTAAAAATGTAAAGAAAATAAGATAGTTAAAAAAAAAAAAATCAGTTAAAAAATTAGTAGGCAATTTTAAATAAGTAAATAAATACACATCTTTGTATACTTTCATAGTAAAATACATATGCAGAATTTTAGAAATAAATGTTAAAGCACCATTAAAATTTTTATTAAGATCAATAAAGTTTTTCTTTTCTTAATACTTTCTTAAAGGAGAATTGGGCGACAAAATGATGCAAAAAATTTAGATTTTACAACTTTTCACGTAACTTAACACTTTCGCAACAGCGTGTTTTTGTCTTTTTGGTATGGTGTTCCACCTGTGGGCGTTATTCGTTCAAGCTACATTTTTCAGAATAAGGTTTTCTGTATACATATATACATACTCATATGTATACTGGTTTTATGTATACTCATATTACATATGAATATGCATAATAATTGTACTCTTTCTAGTGAAAGTATTTGTATCTATAGTATTTTGATTGTACAAATATGAATATAGGGAATATTCTTAAGAAATACAGCAACATACAAACTGCAAAAGAAACGCCAACTAGAGGAATTATAGGTTTCCAAATGACGTGAATCTACATCAGCGATCGCAAAAGTGTTGAAGAATTCTTAACGAAATTTCCTATATATTTAAGGATGTGAAGTACATGTTTTATTACAGATTTTACAATGACATTTTTGTCACGATACTATTTAGAAGGTGCATTACAAAGGCAATAAAAAAAAATATTAGCGATCGTCGTAAGATAGCGTTTTCGTTATGTTCAATTTAACCCTTTGCGGCGCCAAGTAATTGGGATCATTTAAATTACACTTCCACCGGAATTCATGAACAAAATTAAAAGAAAAGAAATTAACAACATTTTCTGCTATGTTATAAAAATAAAATTTTGCTAAAAAAATTCCGGGATGAGATTTGCAGTTGAAAATTAAAATTAGGTGATGCTGTAGTGGCATCACCGCCCCTGAAAGTGTTAAGGGAACTCAATGCAATTTTAATAAATATAATTCATCTTAAATTACTATTGTTAAAACTTTTTTCTGCACAAAAATGTATATAATTACAAAATATTTTTGAACATTATTCGATTCCCATCATCCAGTCATGTTCGATTGCCACCATCCAGTCATATTCGATTCCTACCATAATCGAACTCCGCACTCAATGACACTTTCGATTTAACTGTTTTCATCTTAACTTTACTTTTTTCTGTTTAACAGGTACGCACATCTCAAATCTACTAAAACAGAAACCGCAAAGAACAGTTTAAGAAATGTTCTTTTTCATCCGTACGGTAGCTTGCATGCTATCTTTCGCATTATTCGCAATTATTACTTCACATTATTATCTTCGCATTATTACTTGCATTATATTGTTTATGTTAAATATTCAATCGCAATGTTTTATCACAACTTATGTCTTTAACGCATATCAAATCTGTGTATTGTATGTTTAATATAGTTTTGGTTTGTGAATGAAAGAACGAGTATTTATTGTTATCTTCACGTCACGTTACATAACATTTTGATAACTAATATGATTTCTGTAATCTGCAAAAATGTTAAAAGAGATAAAAATTATAAGATGTAAAATGTTACTTACTAATTTTAAAGGATTTTCTGAAGATAAAAGATTTACTAATACAAATAAAATGCTTACAAAAATATATATTCTTGGTTTAAACTGAAGTAAAAATTAAAAAAAATTTTAATCATCTAAAAACCTAATCAAATTAAGTATGTTTTGTTATTCTGACTTTATAATAAATAATTAATGTAAATAAATGAGTTCAAATACAATTATTCTTAGGTATAAATTGTAATTAATAAAGACCTTTAAATATATATTGGTCTTTTTTTTTTTCTTTTTTTTTTTTTCTGCATCGAAATTTTAAAAATTACAACTTTATATATCTTTAATTTAAATTTATTAAAATTCAGGATATAGAATATGTTCTACAATATTGTCCTTTAAAAACTTTTGTTGTCTTTAAAAACTTTTGTTTGTTTGTTTGTTTTTTGGGAATGTTACTCCAATGTTAAAATGTCTTCGCTCAATCTAAGCCAGTTTTCTAAATAAACCTGTTGAAAAGCGTCCTTATCAGAAAATGGAAAACTAAAACAACCAATTTATCAAGATTAAAATGTTTGTTCTACAAAAGCTAAATCTTTTCTGTTGATGCCTCTGAAACTAGCTTTATAAGAAATACACTCATTTCAAAATATTAAAGCGAGACGTTTAATAAATTATTTGCAAGAGAGTTTTTTTTTTTTTTTTTTTTTTTTTTTTACCATGAAATTATTTTGACGAAAATACGTAAACAATTGAAAGTATATCCTTTCTTGTTACCAGTTTGTTAAATTTAAAATGCTTGTTCTTCAAAAAGAAATTTTTTTCTTCTGATGCCTCCAGAACAGAACTAGCTTCATAGGAATTGCGCTCCTTTCAAAAACTCAAAACAAGAAGTGTCATAAGTCATTTTGAAGAAAGTTTTATTCCGATAAATTTATTTTTACTAATATACACAAACGATTAAAAGTGTATCATTTCTTGAATGCAAACAAAATGTCTTTATTGTTATTAAAAAGAATTCGGATAGATACACCATCATAGTATAATGAAGAATTATTGATAATATGGTAATAAAAACCGTAAATTAGAAAAAGATATATATTAATTAAGAATAAAATGTTACTTCTGTGACTGTTGAGTTTAGAATTTATAGGTAGATGTATTGATGTATTATGACAAGTAATATATATATATATATATATATATATATATATATATATATATATTAATGCAGCAAAAATAGATGACTAGTATCTGATCTGTAACTTTTATAACCAGAAATTTATTTTAACTGCATTTAAGACTGTATAAATAGGTTATTATGTATTTCACATTTCTCACGATATGAATAGTCTAAAAGTCAAAAAGTACGCAAACATATTTTTTATAAACAAAATATACTTTATTTCATTTCATCATGATTTCAATACTTATTTTACTACAGATAATTTTATTTTATTAGGAAAAAATGCATCATAAAATAAATCTGTCTATTTAATTTTGAGCTCGATAAAAGAAAAAATAGATAACAAAAATTGCTTTTTATTTTTACTTTTATCTAGCACGAACAGATAATTTCACAATTTTATTTGAATTTTTTAATACTTTTAATTACACAGATAAAAATATTTTGTTGAAATATTAAAACTATATCAAGAAAACAAAATGGTTGATTTAACAATATTTTTGTTGTTTCAATAAAACATCGTTAAAACAACAAACACATTATCTAAACAGTTAAGAAAACAATTTCTTAAATCAACCAAAACTGTTTTTGATATAGCCTCAACAATGATGACAAAAGAGGCAATAGATGACAATAAATTATTATTGCTTTTAATTTTATCGTGCACGGCCTGATAATTAGACCATATTTGAAGTATTTAATACTTTTGATTACACAAATAAAAACTTTTTGTTGAAACATTGAGGCTATATGAAAAAAAAAAAAAAATGTATGATTTAACAATATTTCTGTTGATGGATCAAATCATCGTTAAAATTAATAAAACATTATTGAAAGAAGAAAACAATTTCTTAAATCAACCAAAACTTTTTTTCATGTAGCCTCAACAATGATGACAAAAGAGGCAATAGATGACAATAAATTATTATTGCTTTTAATTTTATCGTGCACGGCCTGATAATTAGACCATATTAGAAGTATTTAATACTTTTGATTACACAAATAAAAACTTTTTGTTGAAACATTGAGGCTATATGAAAACAAAATGTATGATTTACCAATATTTCTGTTGTTGGATCAAATCATCGTTAAAATTAATAAAACATTATTGAAAGAAGAAAACAATTTCTTAAATCAACCAAAACTTTTTTTCATGTAGCCTCGACAAAATTTTGATTATTTCAAGAACTTTGTTTTTCTGTGTAAGTATATAAGGTAGAAAAAGTATTATTTTGGGGTTCAATCTTCTAAACTCCTATAATATTTTATATATTTACATGTTTTATAAGCTCTTTAAGACGAAAACCATGTTTTAAGCGGTTAAATTGTGTGTCTGTCTGTATGTGTGTATCTATCCGTGAGACTGTTATCAGTATAACTTAAGAACAAATACCACAAAGAAGTCCAAACTCGTTATTAGAAATCTGTATCATATGGGAATACTACTTAAAACATGGGATTTTTCTAAATGTAAAAAAGCATAACGAACTGTCATAAGTTGCATAAGTTTGCATAACAAACTTTTCTACAGATGACCGTGTGATTTGGGTTTCGGTGACAATAGATGAGGCGTCCCTTTCAGATGTTCAGTTTTCTCTGCGTTTTTACGAGTAGTTTATTTACCAATTTAAAAATCATAGAAGTAACTATTTTAGCTCAAAATTGGTCACAAGCCTTTCTCTTCACAAATAGTAATAATAATAATATTATGTTCTTATAATCAGAAAAGTAACTAATTTAAAATTTTCTTCAGATAATTAAAAAAACAAAATCTACTTAAATGTTAAAGAGAGAGAGGGAGAGAGCTCAAATATGCTATGTATTGATAAAAATCATCGTTAAATATTGAAAAATTTCTCACAAAATTTAAAAATAATTATATGCTTTAAATATGTGTCGCGTTGCATTATCTTTTATAAAATAAGTTCTTTCTTTCCTTTATGCCCATCAGACTTATTAAAAAAGATTTTAAAGCCCCAAAAATATATGTTATAGATGCATAGTAGTATAAATGTTATTTCGTTTCATCGGAATTTGTTTCCGTCTGATTAAAAATAATAATAATGCGTGGTTTTTATTTTTACTTAAATAATCTGCTGTTGCCCTCCCTCTACTTTATCTTATCCTGCACTACTATAAAGACATAAAATACAGTTAAAAAAAATACTCATTTGAATATCTGTGCCGTGTGATTTAATTTGTGAAAAAAATTTTAATAACGGTTTTACAAAACATATCTTTCTAGATGAAATGAACAGACACCACTTTCAACTTTCCATTTGAATATAATAATTATATTTATAAAATATTTAAATTTATTTTTTTATTAAAGTTTTATTTTACATTATTCAGATAATTTTTGGCTAGGCTACTCTTCAAAGCTTTTTTGACTAATTTTCATTTTATCTGTTATCTCTAAATAAATTGTATACGCACCAAAAATATTAACTCAATTCAGCATATAAAAATGAAAATTTCATAACACAACTTAAAATGAACTTTCACCAACTTTCAACCATATCCTCTCATGTATATAAATTCCTTTTTTGTGACCCTTTAAACAAAATATTTTGTACTATTTTATACAGGAAACATATTTTTATACAAATACAAAATATGTATTACATTTATTATGTTTATTGTTTAAAATGCTACAATGAGAAATTCCACCCATAGTATTTGAGTTAATTTATATGTCCTTGTACTCAGGTCACTTGTTCGATCTCAGTAAAAACATTCAAGTAATTTCACCATGTAATATAGGTTTAATGTATTAAATTAGTGTTTCCCGCTGGTATCTGATTAAGAGTTGTGTGAAAAACAGACTCCCAGACAAGTCAATACAGACCAATCGCTACAAACTCGATTTCTGGATTTAATGACTTCAAAACGTATAATTATAGCAAAAACTCGGTTTTTAAAATTTTAACTGAAAAGAATACTTTCTCCATCATGCATGGTTAAAAGAAAATAAAAATAAGAACTAGAATCAATAAAAAAACTAATAAGATAATCTAAATGAAATTCCAATTTTCCTCAATTCCATGCATTTTTTAAATTATTGAAAAACTGAAAAACTTGTAAGGTTAGGGGAAGATTCCGTAAGAAATTAGTATATTAGAGTTGCGAAGAATCGTCGGCTAAATGTCACTACTCTACTTAAGAAATTATTCTAGAAGATAAAGTAAAAGTTTCAGATTTTGCGAAATAAAGGAAGTAAGAAAAAATGAAATGAGTTTATCGGAAAGCAGGTTACTAACGAAATGCAAATTAATGCTACAAAATATAAAAGAGAGATTAAAACGATCCTCGAGAAGTTTTGTGTGTTTTGAGAGTTTTGGTGAGGAGAGGATAGTTTTTGGAGGGGAGAGGTGATAGAGTCAAATGCCGTTCCGATTATAAAGAAGTATAGTAAAGCTTCACGCGCGCCGTTATGTCTCTATGTCACTGAATGTATATGAGTATTACAAAGTTACTTATATTTGTATTGATGTTTTTTGTCAGTTTTATTCTATTATACTATTAAGAAATAGCCCCATTCTCCCAACTTTGAAGAGCATTAATTAAATATTTGTTAAGTTGAACATTAAAAATTTCAGTGTTTATTTTTCTCACATGTACAGCAGGTTCAACTATGAATGACGAAGGTGCAACTTCATCACAATGGTGCCCCAATTCGTCACAGTGACACCCAACAAATTTCGATACTCCTCCCCAGAAAGTATTTTTTACTGGTTCAGATAACATAAATGCCTTTTTTGATAAATTGGAAGAGTACTTCATTGTTAATAAATTTAAAGATGAGGATAAATTTTCACTAATGATATATAGCTTAAAAGGGGATGCAAAGATTTGGTTTAACACCATAGCATCTAAAAGTTTCAGTCAAAATTCTACTTATGAGGAACTAGAAGGAAAAATTAGATGCTTTTTTATATGTCGTAGATAAAGTAAAATTACGAAAAGAATTATATAGCCGCAGTATGTTCTTCTACGACAAGCCTACATCGTTTCTATTAAGAAAATTAGATATTATCAAGCAGCTTGGATTGCAATCGTCTTTTGCAGCTGTTTTAGAGATAACAAGTCCACTTCTTACAGTACCTCTCTAAGATTTTTCAGAAATGCATACTCCAACTCTTATGGCTCATTCTTTCAAATTTTGTGTAAATATGAACAGCGACATTTTCTGCAGCGCAGAGGGAAAGTCAAAGAAAGTATCAGCCTGAACGAAATCATGGGTTGAGTTGTGTTGGTTGGGTGGTTTACCTTCGCCCTAGGGCTGTCTAATTGGCAATTTTATGCTGACCAGATGTCCTCTGTTTTAGAGGATGGTCCTTTCTTGTAAAACGTTTCTCTAAGTTTTAAAAATTGTTATAATAAAATTAATTATCGTAATTATTAGCTTTTTGTTCCCTATTTACAAAGAATATAAAACTATTTTCCTAATTATGGAATCGTAAAATTATTAACGCTTTTAATTTATAAAGTACTCTAATCTGGTCACCATAGGCTATGTGGAAATTCAACCGGTGGTCTGCAGAAATTACATCACAATTTTGTTCTCCGCGCAGGGGTAGCGTTCTAGTTTTGCTAAGCATTATAATTTTATTGAACATAGAGGATGGATCCATGACGGATCCGTCCTGACGGATAATCCATGACTGATTTTACTTTCACTAAAACTATACATGACTGTCTACGGCAGGATAAAAGTTAATCACTAGCTATTTCATTGAGAATATTTTGGTATATAATCTGTAATTTACTTTATTTTAAATATTTGAAAAAAAAATCTTTGGGAAAATTGGAGAAAAATATTGAGTAAAAAAAAAGACAATGATGTGACCGTTGTTGTAACTTTTATTGTTATAAATATGTTTGTAAGCTATTCTGAAATATTACACGCGTTGTAGCTTAGACTTTTAAAGGTTGCAAAGTTTATCAGTGTTGGACAAATGTTGCACAAAAATCAAATACAGAGGTCGTACTTCCCGCCTTTTTTCAGGACTCTCTCAAAAATGAGAAATTTCCCCCTTTTTTGCCACCACTAATTTTATGCAAGATTATTTATGGTATTATAATAGTAATGTGCCGGGCTTAGATAGCGTACGCATTAATTATTGTATAAAAATAGTGGTAGCAATAAAAACGGAAATTTATCATCCACGATACTGTCCTGAAAAACGAGTGGAGATTACGACCCTTGCAAATATGTCCTTTTCCTGCATTAGCACTTTCTTTATTTTTTTTTTTTTTATTTTTTTTTTTTTTTACCCATCTTGTTCTACAGATTTTCAATCGTATATCCAAACTATTGCCAGTCCATTGCAAGGTAATGATGTTACTGATCTATTGCACTTTTAATTTTTTTTTTCTATTTTCATACATATGGATATGGAAAAAAAAATAAAGATAAGAGCATTAAATAATAGAACTACTATTATGCATTGCTTATGCATGTCATACATACCACTTTTGATCTATTGTATACCGGTAATTAATACTGGAAAATGCACACAGAGATAGATCCATAGTGTGTTTAATATTAAGCAAAAATATCCTCAGCAGATTTTTCTTCACCTGATTATTCACAGTACAGTCGGTAACAAAAGTGTCCGAACACTAACAAAAATTCCTATGTAAAAAAAGTACACTTCATACGGTTTTGTTAAATAAATCCTTGTCGAATCCTGTTCTTATTCAGTCTAAGAACATTATTCGAGAAGGATTTATGTAACAAAACCGTATGAAGTGAACTTTTTTTACATAGAAATTTTTGCTAGTGTTGGGACACTTTTGTTACCGACTGTATCTTAATCAAATTCAAGTAAGGTACTTCTTAGGTATGAAAAATAACTCAGACTATCTGAGAATTTCGTTGATTCACAATAAAATCAAAGGAGTGAAGTTTAAACTATCCATTAGTTCTACGGCGAACTACCGATTTAACACCCGGACTATTAGGATTGAATTCTCATTAATATGAGAACATAAATGTTCCCATTGCTCAAAAATCTATTTTTCATATTGATTGGTAGACTTTAAACGATTGCTTCGTGTTTTTTATTTATTTGTGTGTGTGTGTGTGTGTGCGTGTAAGTAGTTTGATTTTGTGGGAAGAATTTCATAAATCTCTTTGAAATCAAAAACTTGTGAATAGCCTTTTCACAAGCTTTTCAAATGAGTGTAAGCATTAATACCAATTAATCCTTACATTCACCTTGCATTTAAATTCACATCGCACACTATCTATTGAGGCTGCTTTTCTGCTGTTGCGTGAAAGATGAAAAAGATATTGATATTGTGTTAAAGTGAATTTCTTTTGGCTTCTATTTCCGAACTTCCTGTTCACTAAGTTAGTTTCACGGACTCTTCTCAGCAAAGTACTCGGCATATTTATAGCAGATCCTGCGTTACACGATGCAACTTTTATGTGTTTGTATAATTTTCAAATTCTTTTAAAAAGTTTGTGAGTGATGTGATTTTTTTTTCATACTTTATTAACTGTTTTTTACTTTCCGAAAATTATAGTGAGGAAAGTATTGCAAACATGAAAAAAATCCGAATTTGAGATTTTGATGTTTCTATACGTTTCGAGGTCCCCTGAGTCCGTTTTCACTATTTTTGCGATGATGTATATATATGTGTGTGTGTGTATGTGTGTGTGTATGTGTGTATGTATGTGTGTATGTCTGTGTATGTCTACGAGTGAACATGCTAGCGCCTAAACGCTATGTTCAAATAAGCTGAAAGTTGGTACGTACATTGTAAATCACCATAGTACGAATCATATTGATTTTGGTGAATCTAGCACTTATGGTTTTTTACAGGGACACAAAGAAAAATTCTTTATCATTATGGCCTGAGAGACCAAAATTTTAAAAGTGCGATAGCATCTACACGCCTTATTCATTTCAGCAAAAAATTTATACACATATTATAGGTCACAGATACTCAATCTGTATAGATTTTGGAGAATCTAGCGTTTATAGTTTTTTTTACAGGGACACGAAGAAAAATTCTTTACCATTATGGCCTACGGTTCCAAATTTTTAAAAGTGTGATAGCGTCTAAACACCTTATTAATCTGAGAAAAAATGTGTACACATGTTATAGGTCACAGTTTCACCAACTGTATAGATTTTGGTGAATCTAGCACTTAGAGTTTTTTTACAGGGACACAAAGAAAAATTCTTTATCATTATGGCCTGTGGGACGAAATTTTTAAAAGTGCGATAGCATCTAAACGCCTTATTCAATTGAGCTGAAAATTTATATGAATATTATAAATCACTGTTGCACTAACTATAAGCATTTTGGTGAATCTAGCATTTATAGGTTTTTACAGGGACACAATGAAAAATTCTTTATCATTATGATCTATGGGCTCAAAGTTCAGTAGCGTTAAATAAAACATCGTGTATTATATGGAGAAAAATACTCAAACACTCTATTATGGTTTTCTCTCTGTTGTTTGTTTAACAACTCCTCTTTCCTTATTTTATCTAAAAAACTGTTAAATACTCAATGTTCGGTAAGTCGAGTGGAGTCACTCCAGATTTTTTATTGTTCCTTAAATCCTTTATGAACTTAAAATAAGGAAATTTTAATACAATAATACAAATTTGGTGTAGAAATGTATAAAACGAATAAGAGATAGTAATTGCTTTAAAGATAAATTCCAGACTTGCATTGATTTTTGTTAGTTAATCATGAATGATTTTTTGATTATTTTATAAAAGAGTCCATTTAAATTTGATTGACAACAAGAAAAAATCTATAATTCTTCCACAAGTAAAAAGGATTTTAAGACATTTTAGGTCAATGTTCTCTGCAATCATAAAAGTAATAAAGTATAATGCAAACAAAAAATATTCCAAAGACGCAAGAAATGACTAGAATCAATCAATAACAGAAGTGTTAATTATTACTTTGTAAAAATCTTTTTCTTTTGTATAGGATTGAAACTCAGAAAATGGTTAGATGTTTTGAGCAACATTTAAAAATACACATGAAACATGCACTTCCAGTTTAAAAAAAAATGGTGTTTTGGATTGCCGTATCAAGTAAAAGCAGTGTAAGATTTATAAATTTTTAGGTTAATATATAAACCTTTAATCTTTTACATACAGGATGTATTAACAAGATATTTAAAGCTATAGATTTGCATGTTGTATCTTATTTATTATTGTATATTTCAATCAAATATCCGTCTGAACTACAAGCCAAGCGTCCAATGGTTTTTACTTTCCGAACACTATAGTGAGGAATGTATTGTAATCATGTCAAAAGTCCGAATTTGATATTTTGATGTTTCTATACGTTTCAAGGTCCCCTAAGTCCGTTTTCACTATTTTTACGATGATGTATGTATGTGTATGTGTGTGTGTATGTGTGTATGTGTATGTATGTATGTGTGTATGTCTGTGAGTGAACACGCTAGCGTCTAAACGCTTTGTTCGAACAAGCTGAAAGTTGGTACGTTTATTGTAAGTCACCATAGTACAAACCCTATTGATTTCGGTGAATCTAGCATTATAGTTTTTTTACAGGGACACCAGGAAAAAGTCTTTATCATTATGGCCTATGGGGCCAAAAATTTAAAAGTGCGATAGCGTCTAAACGGTTTATTAATCTGTACACATGTTATTGGTCACAGTTGCACGAACCTATTGATTTTGGTGAATTTAGCACTTACAGTTTTTTTACAGGGGCACAAAGGATAATTCTTTATCATTATGGCCTATGGGACGAAATTTTTAAAGGGCGATAGCATCTAAACAAATTATTCAATTGAGCTGAAAATGTATATGAATATTGTAAATCACTGTTGCACTAACTGTAAGCATTTTGGTGAATCTAGCATTTATAGGTTTTTACAGGGACGCAACGAAAAATTCTTTATCATTATGATCTATGAGCTCAAAGTTCAGTAACGTTAAATAAAACATCGTGTAACATATGGAGAGAAATACTCAATCATTCTATTATAGCTTTCTCTCTTTTGTTTGTTTAACAACTCCTCTTTCTTTACTTTATCTACAGAACTGTTAATTACTCAGTGTTCGGAAAGTCGAGTGGAGTCACTCCAGATTTTTTCATTTAAAGCATGGTGACATTTTTCTTTACTTCTTCAGACATTATCATTAAATAATATTCGAATTTAAGAACATAGAAGTTTCGATTCTCTCTGAAAATTTCTTTATTTTCAAGCCAAACAATATAGTGATCGCTTCAAGGTCATGCTAAGGGTTTTCATCGTCGAGTGAAGGATCGGGAATAAATTTAGCCCTTTATTTACTGACGACACATCAAAATATCATTAGTTTAAAATTTGATTAATTACAGATTTGTGGAAGTAATGTGAAAAATACTTATAAGAACAGAACATATATACCTCAATTTAATCTTGCTACAACGCACTAGACGCTACATGTAGTTTTGTTCCAGAGATAATTTTATATAGAGGGTTCTTGCTGTTTTTGTTTGATATTTTTCACGATCTTCACATGTGTTATAATCACTTTCTTCGTAATTTCAAGAATCTCCCATCAATCTTAGAAAAATATATAAGGAACATAAAAAGTAAACACTTTTTTAAACTTTTTTAAGGTACAAATATCTTTTTCGTCCTCTATGTATCAGTGGCACACTTATGTACAATCACCCCAAATCTTCATTAATTACTATAATACGGTGATATGCATAATTTTTATTGCATACATCTTAAAAAAAAATACTATTAAGTAACTAAAAAAAATAATGTTTCAAATCTTTTTTTTTTTTTTTTTTTTTTTTTTTTGTAATTTTCACAATGCGATAGGTAAAGTGTTAAAGATATTTGTTATCATAGATATATTCGCATCGTTTATTGTAAAAGCGAATTATCTCCTTGTAAACAAATTTTAAAATAACGAGCTCTTTGTAAATTTATGTGTAAGGGAAAAAGTCAAGATTCAGTAAGAGTTTATTCGATTTTTAGTGTTTAATACAAATCACAGCTATAAGAATTCATAAATTATGAGAAAAATAATTTAAAGTAACATAAAAAATTCATTTTTATAATGAATATTTAGAAGTTTTAGTTTTCTAGAAAGAAAAAAAAAAAAATGTAATGCCATTTATGAAATTTTAATGCAATTATTGGAGTTTCGTCACTTTTATAATGAAAGATGTGACCAAATATGACACAATTAAGCAATAATATACAAATTTTTAAAAATATGGAGTTACACCACTTTTAAAATGAACTGACCATGTATATCTCTTTCATTAATATTAAAATGAATGAATATGTACAGCAATATTTAGTTACTATCTTGCATTATTCTTATAATAAGATGCATAAAACATTCAGTTGTTATTATTATTACTAGCGAGCTTCGCCCGCTAGCGGGTCAGTATTTTCAAATGAATCACTATAATTAATGAATCACTAACAGTAACTTTTAGTCTTAAGAAAAGAAATTTAAAAAAAAAAATCATTTCTGATTGTTTAAAAAGTCGGCTCGTTGCCCCACTGCCTTCGGCAGCGCTGCCCCGTGCGCGTATTCCTTCCCTGACCCTTCGTGCCCCCCCCCCTCAAAAAAAAAAATCTGATCGGGTAAAAACTCACACCGGGTCCCCACTGCCTTCGGGAGGGCAGACCCATGCGCAATGCGCGCGCACGTGTGAGGGTATACGTGCGCTGCGCGCACATATTCCTTCTCAAATCAAATTTTTAATCTTAAGAAAAGAAAATTTAAAAAATCATTTATCATCGGGTACAAAGTCAGACCGGGTCCTCACTGCCTACGGCAGCGCAGTCCCGTGCGCGCTGCGTGCGCGTATTCCTTCCCTGACCCTTCGTGCCCCCTAAAAAAATCATTTCTGATCGTGTAAAAACTCACACCGTGTCCCCACTGCCTTCGGCAGCGCAGACCCATGCGCGCTGCGCGCGCACGTGTGAAGGTATACGCGCGCTACGCGCACATATTCCTTCTCAAATCAAATTTTTTTCTTAAGAAAAGAAAATGAAAAAAAAATCATTTCTCATCGGTTAAAATGTCGGGCCGGGTCCCCACTGCTTTCGGCAGCGCGTCCCGTGCGCGCAGTGCACGCCTATATCTTCCCCACCCTTTCAGCCCTTCTTAATTAACCTACATATATCAATTTTGAAAGGTCTAAATGAATTAGCTGAGATGCAAAAGAAAACCTAATCAGGAGACCTCAAAACGTGCAAATCTGGTTAAAAATTTCTATAATATAAAAGAACTTTAAAATATCTTTCGAATGATGTATTAAAAATAATTTAATCATAATTAGAAATTGAAATATTGAAATTTTAAAATATTACAGCGCCATCTGGCGGTAGAAATTTCTGTAATCTACTGTTCGATTCCAAATCAACAAAGCTATCTAATGATGTATTACTTATGAAATTATTTTAATTAGTAGCTGAGGTACAAAAGAAAACCGATTCATGAGACCTCAAAACGTGTAAATGAAGCGAAATCTTGAATCCCACTTTCGATAATATAAAAGAACTTTAAAATATCTTTCGAATGATGTATTAAAAATAATTTAATCATAGTTAGAATTTTAAATACGCGTATTAGAATAAAATTTAATTTGCAATTAAATTATACATTTTTTATTTATTCTCGAAACCCGATGAAATTTGAACTGCAACTTCCTCTTGTGATGTTAAAAGTGTGTAGCAAGTTTGAAATAATTTCGAAGAAAATTGAAGTATTTTGAAATTTGCAATTTTTATCTCCAGTACAAAATCAGTAAAGCAGGAAGTAAAATCTATTTATTCTTTCACCCGGCGCCATCGTAACCGAAATTGCGAAATTAATAAAACTCTTGTGATTTGTTGCCACCTTTTTTTCATACTTTAGTTAATTTTAAAAAATCTAATTGTCCGATCGATAAGCCGTTTAAACCATCGGATTAAGAAAAAAAAAGCCCTTTCCAATGGTATCTTGTAACGATACGACTGATATTTCTAATTTATTTTCCACTTTTTCCGTAAAAATGTCACTTTTTAAGCATTTAATCATGAATTCTGGGTCATTTTTCGGTAGATATGGGTCGACGTTTTAATTAATATCTCTGCTAATTAGGGTCGCATCGCTTAGCGAATTATCGCGATGTCGAGATGAAGAAATTCTGTGTCTGTCGACACCGGTTTCGAGGCGCTGCGACCATTAGCGTCGGAGCTTTAGCGGTCACAAGGCATTTCTCACAGACAGACAGACAGACAGACAGACAGATGCGCACAGATTTTAATAATATAAGGAGATTTTGAAAAGACAAAAGTAAATGTATTAGGAAAAAAAAAAAAAAAAAAAAAAAAAAAAAACTTTTTTTTTTTTTTTTCATTAAAAACAAATAATTACAATTCTTTTCAAATCTTGTATAATAAAAGAACGCAAAAGTCTGATAAAAACATTCATTATATTGAAAACATACGTACTATATTCTACAAAACGCAAAAAATCATAGAAATTATAAATTTCTGATGATGTCAGGGCAAAAAGTAGTATTTGTTTACTCGAATATTTTAGTACAGATATTTTATTATAAGAAAAATAATTTTATTAAAAATTAAGCTGCATTCAGTCATTATAAGTAATTATTAAAATTAATAAGTTCGCAACAATGATAATTTTAATATTTTGAGTACTTTCTTTTTTATTTCCTAAGCATAAAGATATTAAATATCGCTATATATATCGATTTTAAGTTGCAAAAAGATATTAAGTTGATGTCAACGCTCACTCCATAATAAGATAAAATATAGTAAAATTTATTTAACACGTTAAACTACATTTTTCTTAAAACAGATTTCTATAAAGTATACGAATATATTACACGAAATTTCCTTTAAATAATATATCATATAAACAGAAGCATTTGCTTTAATTATGTACTTACTTAAATTATCTCTGTTTATTGAATGTGAACTTCCAAAATTTATGTACATTCATTCGAAAAACTATTAAATTTCGTCAATTTAATTAACTGCCGTGAATTACTTACTCTCAAATATCAATTATTTCAACGTAAGGCGATTATATTTTATCGCTGCCGTATCATTTTGCACCCGATAATTTCCTGTTAATTAACTTTCTGTCTTTGAACATCAAAACGAGGAAATTAATACATGTAAACTAATTGTAAATTATCTAGTATATTAGATAAACATCATTGTTTTTAACATTAAATCAAATATAATATTTTATAATCATTAAAAATCTTAAATATTATTCCTATAATTATAAAAACACTTTTAAATTTTAATAAGTAAACTCTTCCCTCAATTTTCTTGCAAGTAAATAGGTGTTAATAGATGTTAATAGATATGCAAATTAATTATTTATTTAAAAAGTTGTTCCTTGTTTCATCTAGAATTAATATTTTAAAAACATTTTAAAGAATTTCGAACTGGAATTACATTTTATCTAAAAAATATCAAAAAAGGAAATTAAAAAATTAGTATGATTATATAATATACCCAATATTATCGTTACAGATTTACTTTTATACAAAAACCCTAATTAATTTGCATTTATTTAACCCAATACGTTGACTACAGAAATATTAATTTTGTTTATAATTATGAAGGACGAAAAGTCACAAAAGCACATTTATGACTTTATTTCTAAAAAGAAGACATTAAAATGGTTGTTTCTGTATATCGTTTAAAGTTTTTATAAGTACTAAAATATAATTAAATATTTATTAAACAAAATTCTCACATTAATTAAATACTACATTTAAGGTAAAGAGATCAGTGCTCGTCACCCTCAAAATCTGCACCAGTATTCGTCGCCCTCACAAAAGACACGTTAAAATAACCGTTAATTAACATCTATGGATTTGAAACCACCGACACTAGATTCCCTAGAACCGGAGAATCTAGCTCGAGCGGATTAAAATCCATAGATGTTAATTAACGTTATTTTAACATGCCTTTTGTGAGGGTGACGAACACTGGTGCAGATTATAAGGGGGACGAGCACTGGTGTCTTTACCTTAGTATTATAATTTTGTTTTTTCCCATAATGTATTTAAAGGAACTTTGTAGGGCCTGATAACCTATTTACTTGCGCCAATCATAACTTACTTCAGATGAAAAGAAAATTGATGCGTTTTAATATCATTTAATAATCTTATTAAGCTATGTACAGTATAAAAATATGTAAATATAACTTGTTTTAACCATTTTTTTTTTTTTTTTTAATAATGTCTGTCTGTTTGCAGCAAAAATTTTGTGTAACATTTCTAATAAAATTTAATTAACGGAGTTTCATGAAATTTTATATTTAGTATTATCTTGATAAACGTATTTTATAAATTCACATTAATTCACATATATTCATGTCTATCAATTTTCAGTACATATCGTTAAATAGGTGCTGCCATCCCGTTTAATTTTGATAATTTTTAATATAATAGCATATGAGAGAATTTCGTATAAATTTTCATAACAAAGGTTTTTTTTTTTAATCAATTAATCTGCGATTTGAAAATCTTAATATAATTAAATAAGTAAAATTTAAACTAAATTGTAATTTTTTTTTTTTAACTTTATTTTTCGGGGAAATATTTTTGTGTATGTAGGAGCATGCACTTAAATACTCTTCTCAGTGTATAAGTTTTCGAAAAATGTATTTGTAAAAGAACCGTTTATTACCTTCAAAACGATTCATTAAACCATGCATCTATGACAATTTGGAGTACCGTTACCTATGTCTTTCCCGTTTAATAAAAATAAATAAATAAATCAGACAGAAAGTTCGTTTTCTAAGATGATGTGAGTAAAGCCTAAACTAATCTCTCTCTCTCTCTCTCTCTTTTTTTTTTCTACATTTACGGAAAATTATCTGTATTAACTGTGGAGGAAAATTATAATTATTTATAGAGTAATACAAAAGATATTTTACAATGACTGCAACAAACAAGCTTAGTGTTTGAGTAGATAATTGTAAATTTCACATCAATATTTTCCAGCTCCATTATTTAAAACAAATAATAAATTTCCAATACAATGATTTTTTACTTCCATTACCCTACTACCGTAGGTAATGGAAGTATTGTATTCGGTCTGAAAATTCGATATCGGGTTTTCACCTGATTTACACGTTTTAAGGTCCCCTGAGTCCAAAAAAGTGGTTTTTGGCAATTGGTCAGTGTGTATGTATGTGTGTGTGTGTGTGTGTGTATGTATGTGGAGAATCTTCTGGCTATTATAGCTCAGAAACTAATAAAGATAGAGCTACGAAACTTTAGAATTCAAATACATCTGGCCTACAGATGAAATTTCCAAATTTTGGTGAAAATTGAAAAACCGGAAGTGGGACCGTAAGTCCGTAACTCAAAAACGGCTCTAACGATTTTCTTCAAACTTGCTATATAAACACTCTATTAGATGTCCTTTCGAATGATATAGTTGGTTAGTTCAGGAAAATTGATAGGCGTCCTGTATAAATAGCTCAATTTTAGGCCTCCCAAGGGCGTTCCTTTAAAAACGGTTGTACGGATTTTTTTCAAACTCGCCATTTTAACTCAATTTTAAATATGCTTTTGTATGTAATTATTGTTTTCCTGTCAATAATTGAGTTTAACCGGAAATGGGACATCGGAAACCGGAAGTGGGACCGTAAGTCCGTATCTCAAAAACGGCTCTAACGATTTTCTTCAAATTTGCTATATAAACACTCTATCAGATATCCTTTCGAATGATATAGTTGGTTAGTTCATGAAAATTGATAGGCGTCCTGTATAAATAGCTCAATTTCAGGCCTCGCAAAGGCGTTCCTTTAAAAACGGTTGTACGGATTTTTTTCAAACTCGCCATTTTAACTCACTTTTAAATATGCTTTTGTATGTAATTATTGTTTTCCGGTCAATAATTGATTTTTTGTGAAAGTTGGTATCTCAAAAACGGCTCTAACGATTTTCTTTTTTGGTCACTTTTATGTTTTCTGATCACATTATCTCTCAAAAATGCATATAATACATGTAATAGCGGGTAATGGAAGTCGTGTGGTTGTTTCACACCAGATTTTTTTTTTTTATATATATATATATAAATAAATTAAATTTGAAAGAAAAAAATTTTTTTTTTCAACTTTAGCTGAGTGTGTCATTTGAAAATTAAAAATAATGCAAAAGCTTGCGCAGAAAGTAAATTTGCAGAATGCTGCATTTTTTTTTTTTTTTTTTTTTTTTTTTTTTTCAGTATTATTTTATTTAAGGCATAACTACGAGTTTATTATCAGCAATGCCTATATTTAAATACCTTATTTAAATAATAGTATCTTTAATTTACAGGACTAAAGACAAGTAATATTTCTTTTTTTTTTTTTTTTTTTTTTTTTTTTTTAAGAGTCACATTCATTTTGTAGTTATAAAAAATGCTATGACCAGGATATTAATTTTTTTTACATATTAGGAAATGCATATAGGGAAAAGGATGAAAATAAAAGTGTTCTATTGAATCTATTTTTAAAGAAATCTCAAGCATTTTTTTTATTTTTTTATTTATTATTATTAAGGCAGATACTTTCAATATTTAATTAAATATTTCTTTATTGTGTATGAAACTGTACAAATTAAGTAACTTTAAATATATGTTGAAGCAATAGTTTACCGATTGAAAAAAAAAAAAAGTTTTTCTGGATTACAAAATTCAACATTTATGAGAACATTAGACTTTATATCGAAAAGGAAACAATGTTGAAAACATTCCCTTTGATGTGCTCACAGCCTTTTCTATTCCTCAAAACGTATTTTTCTATAAATTTCCGTCTTCTAGACGAAACAGACATGTACTCAATCGATGTAGCACTCGGCTACATCGATTGAGTACATGTCTCTTTCGTCTAGTTTGTATCTATTTAAAAGTAATCCATTTGTATGATAATTTTGTTTTTCATGTGGTTATCTATTGGTAGACATGACACACTATACCTTTTTGTTAAAAGGTTATAAAATTTTAGACCTGCTAAGCAGAGATTTCTGAATTAAAAAAGGCCATCCATATTACAGAGAATTTAACTTGTATTCAAATACGTACATAGTTAAGTCATGTATATACACACTCTTGCCAGTAAATTAGAAACCTGTGAGGGTTTCCATAAATGCTCTCTATCGGCGTAAGTATACAAAACCTGTTACCATGGTATGGTGTGGGAAATGTTCCGCTGTATGGAAGTGATCCTCTGTTGTTACTTGAGGATAAACAGAAAGTCATGTCCTACCTGGGCATACAGGCAGACCATGTATATCCTGCATAGTTACATTTTTGCTTAGAAGATAATGCATACTTTATGAACGAAAATGCATCTATACATCGCGCCATAAATTTTCGAGATTAGTTCAATGGATATCAATCTGAATTTCTACATTTTTCCTGGTCGCCACAAACCCTGTATCTTTATCCAATAAAAAAATTGTGGGACATGGTTGAAAGACCCATTTGACAGAAATATCTTCTTCCATCCAACTTACAGAATCTTAAAGTCTGTGTAGCCAATGCATGGTATAATACGGATTCAAATGCACTGCTGAAGCTTGTAGAATCCCTACCCTCACGAATATGGGCAGTTATTCGAACAAAAGGAGGTCCAATGTGTAATGTGTAAAGGAGGTCCTATGTCCAATAAAATATTAATCTATGATTTCTAATTCATTTACCTGTGTGTGTATGTTATCGAATTTTCCGAAACATTTACATTTTTGATAAGTCTCACAAGTTTAATTATCTTTATATATATATATAGTAATACATACGAATCAGGCAAATCGCACATGTGATACAGAAGAAGAGAGAAATAGACTACTTTTTACATTTCTCTTCAATTCACATTGCTTGTGTTTTTTTGCATGTCATCCGGTCTTGATTTCAGCACTCGTGCAAGGACCTGGTCCCCATTGTAAAGTTAGAAGGCAAAATGATCGAGCAACCCAAAATTGTTTACATTTAAATTGTTGACTTAAGCATTCATCATAATGATCATTGCGTTCTATTCTCAGCGTCCTTCAATGCTTACGAATTATAATCATGAATTATAATTATTCTTTTGAATTATAATCTTGCTGACTCTAAAGCAAAGTGAAATCAATATATAACATACAGACATTTTATTATAAGTTAAACTCAGTTCATCTGTAAAGCAATTAATGTTTTTAGAATGAAATGCTGAAACGTTTTTAAATGCATGCAAATGAGTTTTTTTTTTTTTTTTTTTTTTTTAATATAAATATTTATATACATATTTTAAGCATTGGTAAAAGAACACTGGGCGTTAACAAATAAACTACATGGAAAGGATTTCAACTTATAGAACGTAAAATAAAAAAAAAAAAAAAAAAAAAAAAATGCATAATGCATTAAATCAGTAGCATTAAACATATTATCAAGACTGCATGAAAGAGAGACAAAAATATATGCTTCTATTATATGTGAAGAAAATCGAATTCTACGGTCTGTCTGACAAGCAGAACTGAAGGGTATGAGGAAGATTTATGTTTAATCAGTTTTTTAAACCTTTTCCATAATTTTCTCAACACTCGTTCCTCAATTACCTATTAGATAATCTCATAGAAACCCTTCTGTCAATGGCATTTGTTGATAAACACTTCATTAAATCCAGTATCTTTCTCATAAAAAGGAATATGCACATTCTTCCTGGTTTTTATGCACTGATGGTAGTGTCCTCAATGCAACCGTAAAATCATTTTCACTTTTGATTTTTTTTTTTTTTTTTTTTTTTTTTTTTGCGTTTAATATATTAAAGTCCTTTTCTTCTAGTTCATTAATTAAGTATATTACTAAGACCAAATAAAGATACATTAATGAGGTTCTACATATTTTTTGTCTTTTTCCAAATGCTATCAGTGATAAAATTATCTTCATGGACAAAAAAGCTCGACGTTATTGGACACTCTCTTACTACGATTATCTAGACATGGAAGATAATTAATGTTTCGTGTAACCAGCACTTCTTAAGATCTGAACCACGTTTAAAATGTTGGAGATGCTTTGAGAAGGCCACTTTCGGTTCCAAAATATTCTTAGAAAACAATAACCCCGTCATCAACGTATGATGTATAAATCAGACAGGATATGTGTGGAATGTTACATAGAAGTCCATGATAGACCTATACCGAACTGACACAGTTCTGAAAGACGCTAACTGTTGTTCATACGCACTTTTACACTAATCTATGTGTGTACACTTATGATTTTACTTTGAATGACATAACAAAGTAGAAATTATGTTTTTTTTTATATCTGGACCTCATTCGTATCAAATTTAGTATGCGGGAGATGGCGGGTTCCACCAAATGTCGCACTCGTCGACCTAGCCGTTTGGAGTTTTTCATAGTCTTCACTGAAATTTGCATAAACACAGATTTACATCACTTAGAGAGATCTTCACAAAGAACAATCTAAGTACCTGGTGTAGACAATTTGTCATAACTATTAAATCATCACCACTTTCTGACTATCCACCAGTGCTTAATATTGAGCAATATTGCAATTTATGACCCTTCATTAGATATAATTGTCAACCAAAGTATTCTGCTATTTCTTTTTCTTTTCCTCTTTTTTTTTTAATTATTATTAAGTATTTATGAAGAAAGTGCAATAATTTATATGGGAAAAAAATGGAGAGCGTAAACAAATACTGAGAGTTTAATACATATAAAACAAAAGAAACTCTCACTTATTAAAACTATTTCTAAACATTTTCATTGTGATGAGAGAAATTAAAATAATGGGGAATATTTGTCGTTATACCTTTTGTAGATGAGTGCTTTAAGAAGAGTGATACATATTTTGATACAATATAAATAAATAAATAAATACTTGAAGAGAACTTTTGATTATTATTAACATAATTCAAAAGAATGAGTTATTAAACATTTTTTTAAAATTTTTAACATATATAAACGTCTCACATAATATTACACTTAATACTTGAATGGCCGAGTTCACACTGTCGGATTGTAAAAGTTATTTATAGTAATATTGTAGTGATTTGTTTTCGGAAATATTTTTCTTATTTGTTTTCCTTGCATGGAAAGTAGGCTGTCAGTGAAAGTTAAATTTACTGGAGATAAGGAAAATCAAATCGAATTACCATTTCAAAACCCTCGATATAGGATTTTATTAAATATCATTTAAGCAGTTTCCGAGAAAACAAAGTTTCTGCAATGATATTTAAAAGCAAAGTACAGGTTACCAGAGACTGCTAATTTTCATGAAGAAAGATATAAGTCAGTCTTTTTTTTTTTTTTTTTTTTTTTGTTCCAGCAATTTCCAAGAAAATCAGTTTTTTCTGCCGTATCTTTTTCCGGATAGAGTGTGAGTTACACGTGAACGCTAATTATCCTGAAGATGGATACAATTCATATCGAAATGCCATCGCAAGAAAAACACACTAATTGTACATTTTTATCAAAATCATTGTATTCTTTTCATAGAAAACGAAATTTCTGCCATTTTTTTCCTGGACAAAAGCGCGATACCGGTGAATGGTAATTGTTATGTTGAAGAGGATGATTTGTATTGGATTGCAAGCTCAAAATTTTTCACACACCAACCGATACACACACCATCCGCTAAAAAATTTATTTTTTTATTCAGGGGGCCTTAAAATATGTAAACATAGTGAAAATCAACTTCAAAAATTTGACTCAATTTTATATACCATTGTATGGATAAAAAAGAAGAAAAATTGATTTATATATGTATATATGCATATATGTATATATACAGTTCCCGCCGCTTATTAAAATCACAGTCGTTCTGAGCCAAAGTGATTTTATTAAGCGGCTGATTTTTATATCCGGCGGATGTTCCTGCACTCAAGAAAAATGTATTACTTCTCTGAATTTAGAAAGAAAGTTCGAAATGTAACTAATGGAATTAAACAACAATATTAATTAATTTTGGACTAATAATTAATTTATTATCCTTTCAAAATAAGTAAATTAAACATATCCCAAGTACTGATGGGTTTTCTTTTGAGGAAAATCATCATTACTTTGCCAAAAGTTCACGCTTTTCTCTTAAATTTAAAAATTTTCCGTTTAATCATTTTGCTTCTTAGTTATTTCAAAATTAGAACTAAAAATTGCTTTTTAATAATTAGTTAAATAAATAAATAAATAAAAATAACTTCCGAATCTAGTCAAATTTGTAACTTGAAGAATACTTTTTTTTTTTTTTTTTTTTTTTAATTGTTAGTAAGGCTGGGACACGATTGATTTGCTGCTATACTGAAAATTGTAAAATTTTCGACAAAAAGAGATGACGAAGGGATTGCTGTGCTTCATTTTCTTTTTAAATCTAAAAACACAAAAATCCCAGTGCAAATAAAAAATCTGTTAAGCGTGCATAAATGTCATTTTTGTTGCTGATGAAAATTTTTTGAGTTCATTAACCGGCGATGTTGATTTTATTAAGCGGCGGTGTTAAAACTAGTTTGTACTGATTTGATTCCGGTCCCAGCAATTTTATCATATTAAGCGGCTGATTTTATTAACCAGTGATTTTATTAAGCGGCGGTTACTGTATATATATATATATATATATACAGTCGGTAACAAAAATCTCCGAACACTAGCAAAAATTCCTATATAAAAAAAGAACACTTAATACTGTTTTGTTGAATAAATCCTTGTCGAATCCGGTTTTTAGACTGACTAAGGACTTTTGTTACCGACTGTATATATATATATATATATATATATATATATATATATATATATTCAGTATTGCAATTATTGGGGTGGAAAACACCCTAAGCCTTCTTTTGTTTTTTAAGCAATATATATAAAATTCTGTATAAAATAGAATTTAATTTATTACGACAGGTTTTATTAGAAGGTTTTTAATTGAAATTGACTTTGTCATCGTGTCTTCGTGTCACGCTAGTAAACAAGGCGCCTTCATTTTAAAGTAAATATAAGCTATTTCGTTTGTCGCTCTGTGGCTCGGTTGGTAAGAGCGTCCTGTTAATAACGCGGTGGTTGTGAGTTCGGTCCCTGGAAGGTCCAGCGTGTTAGTTTTTGCGGATAATTAGTAGAAAAGGTGTTAATTGAAACGAGAAACTTTTCGTTGCTTGCACTAAGAATTTTTGAGGAGTTTTTTTAAGAAGCATTTTTTTTATTTAGATAGTGGAAAACACAAAACATTTTAGATATTAAAAAAGCACAAAATAAAATGTTTTAAGTAAAAAATACATTAAAAAATATTTTTAGAAGCTTTATATATATGTATATATAAACATTATATATTACTATTATATGAAATTGGATTTGTCATCGGCTTTTTGTCACGTTAAAAAACCAAGACGCTTCCATTATATATATTAAAAAAAAAAAAAAAAAAAAATGTAAGCAACTCATTGTATTTCTTAATGAATCAGCTGGTTACAGCGTCATGTTGATAATGCGAGAGTCGTGTGTTCGATCCTCGCCAGGCCGAGGTAATTTTGCAAATAATTAATAGAAAAAGTGTCAATTAATAAAAGAAAATATTTCGTTGTGTACACAGTATCCTAATAATTTTTCAAAAGTTTTTAAACGGCTTTTTATCTAGTTACGAAAAGCACAAAATTAAAATGTAAGTAAAAATAAATAAATAATTAAAATTTTTTAGAAGCTTTTTATTAGTTAGAAGCTTTTTATTAGTTAGAAGCTTTTTATATGAAATTGACTTGGTCATCGTGTCCTCCTATCACGCTAGTAAACAATTAAAGTAAATATAAGCCGTTTCGTTCGTGGCTACGTGGCTCAGTTGGTCAAAGCGTCAGTTTAATAACGCCGTGGTCGCGAGTTCCGTCCCCGGTAGGTACGGAGTGTTAATTTTTGAGGATAATTACTAGAAAAGGTGTCAATTGATAAAAGAAAATTTTTCGTTGACTACACAATATCTTAAGAATTTTGCGAAAACAATTTTTAAGAAGGTTGTTTTTTTTTTTTTTTTTTTTTAAATATTAGAAAACACAAAACATTCTTAGATGTTAAAAAAGCTCAAAATTAAAAGTTTCAAGTACAAAATACATAAATAAATATTTTTAGAAGCTTTATATATATATATATATATATTATATTATTATATGAAGTTGAATTTGTCATCGCGTTTTTTGTCACGATAAAAAACAAGACGAAAAAAAAAATGTAAGCAATTCATTGTATTTCTTAATGGCTCAGTTGGTTAGAGCGTCATGTTAATTTTTGCAAATAATTGATAGAAACGGTGTTAGTTGATAAAAGGAAATATATCGTTGTGTACACAGTATCCTAATGATTTTTGAAGAGTTTTTTTAAAATAGCTTTTTATCTAGTTACTAAAAAGCACAAAATAAAAATTTAAATAAAAATAAATAAATAAATAAAGTTTTTATAAGCTTTTTATTGAAACTGGATTTCGTTATCGCGTCTTCATGTCACGCTAATAAATATGGCACCGCAACATTAAAGTAAATGTCAGAAGTTCTTACAGTCGCTCGTTGGCTCAGTTGGTCAGAGCGTCGTTAATGCGATGGTGGTGAGTTCTATCCCCGAAGAATTGATGTGTTAAATTTTGTAGATAATTAATAGAAAATGTGTCAAATGATAAAAGGAAATTTTTCATTGTCTACGCAGTATTCTAAGAATTTTTGAAGAGTTTTTTTAAGAAGCTTTTTTAGATATTAAAAAGCACACAAAAAAAAGTTTTATATATATGTACATATTCTTTTAGAAGCATTTTATTGAAACTGGATTTTTATCATCTTGCCTTTGTGTCATTCTGAAGAAGAAGGCGCCTCCACTTTAATATAAATTTAAACAACCTTTTTCGTCTTCGTTAGCGCATTTGGTTAGAGCGTCATGGTGATAACGCGATGCTCGTGGGTTCGACCCTTGCAAGCCGATGTGTTGCTTTTTTGCAGATCATTAATAGAAACTATGTCAACTGATAAAAAAAAATCTTTCATTGTCTACACATTATCATAAGGAATATTTAAAGAAGCTGTTTTTTGAGTTACTAAAGCGCACAAAATAAAAATTTTAGTAAAATATAAATAAAAATAACACTGAAAGTTTTTTTTATTATTATTGTGTAGCCCTAAAAAGCCCAAAATAAAAATTTATTCTTGCAGAGACATGCTATAAAATCATAAAAGTGTCAACAACAAGAAAATTTTAAAGAAAAATATAGATATTTCACTTTTGCAAAAGATGAAAATTTTTAAATATTCTAAATATTTTAAAAAGCATTCGAGAACAATATTCCTTTTGTATAAGTATTTGTGAGATTTTTCTAGAATGTTCTGTGGTTTTTCTTGACAGTTAGACTTTTGGTTAGAACGTCATGCTGATAATGCAATGATCGTTGGATTCGGTTCTCGAAAGACGATATAGTACTTTTTTTCCAGATAAATAATCGAAAAAAAAAATGTCAATTCATAAAAGACAATCTTCCGTTGTCTACAAAATATCCTAAGAAATTTTAGTTAGTTTTTTTTAAGAAGCTTTTTTCTTTTTGTAACTAAAAAGCACAAAATAAAATTTAAGTAAAAAATCATTTTTTAAAATTAGAAGCTTTTTATTGTGAAGCCCTAAAAAGCATAAAATAAAATTTATTCTGGCAAAGACATGCTACAAAGAAATGAAAGTTTCAACACTAAGAAAATTTTAGAGAAAAGTATAAGTACTTTCCTTTTCAAGAGATGAAAATTTTTTAATGTTCAAAATATTTTAAAAAGCTTTCGAGACATTTGAAATTTCTGGCCAAACGAACGATTATATAAAAACTAATAACTAAGAATATTGGTCTCGAAAGATTTTTAAAATATTTTGAACATTAAAAAATTTTCATCTCTTGAAAAGGAAAGTACTTATACTTTTCTCTAAAATTTTCTTAGTGTTGAAACTTTCATTTCTTTGTAGCATGTCTTTGCCAGAATAAATTTTATTTTATGCTTTTTAGGGCTTCACAATAAAAAGCTTCTAATTTTAAAAAATGATTTTTTACTTAAATTTTATTTTAATATATTATTCCATATAGCTATGTTTCCTTCCCTAGCATCAGTTGCAATATTCATTTCTTAAATTTGCTTCTGTATATCTTTAGCATAGAAGCCCCTTGGCGGCTGTTAAATTTTGTTGTCATTGTTCACCGAAACATCCGAGCTACTTCGGTGCCAAATTTCAAATTTTGCCAAAGGATTCTATACTAAAGCTGTTCCATTTCTTTAGCAAGATTTTTTTCAATTTCATTTTAATTATTTTTGCTCTTATATTACCCGACTACCGTAGATAATGGAAATACTGTGTTTGATCCAAAAATTTGATATCTTTCCCCTGATTTAAACGTTTTAAGGCTTCCTGAGTCCAAAAAAGTAGTATTTTGAAATTAGTTAGTATGTTTGTGTGGGGAGGAAATCTTCTGGCTATCATATATCCGAAACTAATAAAGATAGAACTATGAAACTTCAGAATTGAGATTGCCTGGAGTACAGATGATTTTTCCAAATTTTGGTGAAAATTGAAAAGCCAGAAGTGGTAATACGAACCAGTAAGTTCGTATCTCAAAAATGGCTCGAACAATTTTCTTCAAAGTAACACTCTGTTATATTTCTTTTCTAATGATATAGTTGGTTAGTTCAGAAAAATTGAGAGGCGTTTTGTATAAATAGCTCAATTTCAGGTCAAATTTAAAAACGCCTGAACAGATTTTTTTTTCAAACTCGCCATATTAACTCTCTTTAAAATATCCTTTTGTATGTAATTATTGTTTTTTGGTCAGTAACTAAGTCTGCCAAATTTTAGTAAAAGTTGGTGTCTCAAAAACAGCTCTAACGCTTTTCTTGAAAATTGTTGCAGAAATCCGTTTTAGATATTCTTTCTCATTTATTACGTGGTTATTACAGAAAAATTAGCAGTCATCCTTATTAGGTAGGTCAGTTTTAGGTCTCGTAAATTTGTGTTTAACAAAAATATTTCTACATTTTTTTTTTTTTTTTTAACTCGCTATGTAAATTCTATTTTATATATCTTTACATGTGTATAAAGTTCTCTTACCGGAAAATTTTTAGGTGTCTACTTCATTAAGTACATTTTATGTCTTCTGATCACAGTATCTCCAAAAAATGCATATAATACGTGTAATAGTGGGTAATGGAAGTCGTGCGTTTGTTTCACACCAGATTTTTTTTTTTTTTTTTTTTTTTTTTTGACATTAAAAAAATTTACTTACCTTTTACATATTCATTGTTTGCATCAACTTTTTTTTTTTTTTTTTTTTTAACTATTTATCCGATTGATCTAAAAGGTACGACGTTAACTAGATTTTATCCTGATTAATGAATGAGCCAATTTTTGATAAAATCCAATTAGATATAAAGACAAATATGCAGCTTTATATATTTATATATGTATATATATATATGCACGTTCATTCAAGGTGTTACATAAAAATTAATAACGATGAAAAAGCAGCCGATTGGTAGAAATAGTACGATCTATCGTACTAATAAAGGATAGCAACAAGGAAGTGTAACATCAATAATTCCACATAAATAAATAAATAAATAACAAGATTTATCCATTGGAGATTTTAGTACACAACAAAATGTACTAAAACCTCATATTCAGCGTATTAAAAGTAATCGTAAGTTTTAAAAAGGCAGAAGTATTTTATTCCTTGAATATGTTTCTGATAATATTATAACTCTGAAAATATTTCCGTATTGAATTGTCATTGACAATTGTCTCGTGTTTGAAATCCGAGTAAAATTGGTTTGGTAGATGTTTATTAAAAGTAAATCATAAGAATTGACATAAACAGACAAAGACGGCAGCAAAGACAGCAGCTCGGGCATACACGTGAGTAGACACGAAGGTGCCCTCTTATTCTTGTGCGCGTCAAAGCCCGATTTTCGATTTTTTTATTTATATTTTTTTTCAGTTAACAAAAATATGAAAATCAGATGTTTGAGTCGGAAGAAAGAAGGTCACCAGTCTGATCGAGGGTTAGATGGTGATAGTTTCGGTCGAAGTATCAGGCTGAGCATTCAAGTCTTTTTGTTGGAAGTGTCAGTGTCACCAGTTGTATCAAGTGTTAGATGGCGATGGTTTCGGTCAATGTACCAGGTTGAACATACAATTGCTGGGTTGAGGTAAAAGAATGGATATTCAGTTGAATAATGGTGATTTTAGGATGAGTATTTTATGTAAAATGAATTTAATCGTTTCATAAGCTATCTTTATATATATATACGAGTATATATATTATTATTATTAAAATATGAAAATAAGATGTGTTCATTTTGAAGAATAAAGCCCACTAATCGAATTCAGTATTAGATATTGGTGGTTTCGGTGACAGTGTCGAGTTAAGTATAGATGTGTTGAGTTGGAAGTTTTAAGGTCACCAGTCGGATCGAGTGTTAGATGGTGATGATTTCGGTGGAAGTATCAGGTTGAGCATAGAAGTGTTGTGTTGGAAGTTTCAGGGTAACCAGTTGGATTCAGTGTTAGATGGCAATGGTTTCGGTGAAAGTGTGAAGTTGAGCATAGAAGTGTTGGGGTTGAGGTAAAAGAATATCACCAATATTCAGCTGAATATTGGTGATTTTAGGATGAGTATTTCATGGAAAATGAAGTGAATCGTTTCATGAGCTATTTACTTTAAACCGACTTCCGAATGAAGGGAGGGAGTGCTTTTTGGATAGGAAATAGCGTGAAAGTAAATATTACTTATAGTGCGTATAGTTTTGTTTATATGTAATTGGGATTTAAATATAAAAAGGCTACATTGATTTTTTTTCGATACCGTCTTTTTTAAAACTGTCTCCCAATGAGCATCCAAATAGAAATCCAGGGGTAAGGCATTGTCCCAAGCAATAGGGACACGTACCCGAAATTTTGTGGGTGAAGAAGGCGCTGTTCAACGCAGCGGGCCCCAAAGAGCGATTTTGAGCAATTTCAATGGATATTCTTTTTATTTTTTGTTTAAAAACCGTTAGAGAAGAGAATGATTCTGCTTTTAGTGATCACCGAAGCTGGGAAATCCTACTAGTTGAAAATAAAAGAAAATAAATGTTAAAAAATAATCTTAAATTTATATTTCAATAATTCTTTTTAGCTGAAGTAATGCATTATAAAGGTTATCAGTCCCATTTTAATGCTTAAAAATAAAAGCATTTTCCCTGAGAAATAATCATTTCCTTAAATTCATGAATAGTTTTACATTTTATTGTTTTTTTTGTTTTTATTATTATTATTATTATTATTATTATTATTATTAATTTTATTTTAAGGAAAGCATGAATGTTCTATGATATTGTTATGAAGCGTATTTAAGATCCAAATATTTATAAGCATACATAAAATTCATTATCTGTTTATTTTGAATGATTCAATCTTTTATTAAGTCATCTCAAGTTAAGTTTCACAATTTAACAACACCAACTAAACTACATATACATAAAACTTTTAAACAACACATACATAAAACTTTTGTTTTCAAAAAATATCGTTAAATTTTTATGAACATACTCGCATTCAATTGTCAATTTTTTTTTTTTTTTATATATAACATAGATACAGATAATTACTTTCATTGTATTCAAAAACATAAAAAGAGCATAAATTTTAAACAGAAAATTTATTGTTATCCCGAATTATATCGGTGTTCATCATGCTTATTGTATAACGTTTCTGCGATAATTAATATCTCTTTTGAAAAGTGAACTATTAGGTACTTTTCACGTGGATTCTCTCTCCTTTCATTCATAGATATTAGAAGTCCATATTAAAAAAAGGTCATTGTTTTGAAACTCTGGGGTTTGTAAGTTAAAAAAAAAAATTTCTTGAGGTAATTTAATTAAAAATTTCTCGAACATATTAAAACCTGGATTTTTAAAAGAGAACATTTTTTGGGAAGATTAAAAGATTTTTTTTATGAAGAAGCTTCCGAAATACGAACATAAAGTCTTACATTCTTTTAATAATATACAAAAGAAATTTTAAATGATTCGTTCATTTTTTTTTTCTTTTTTTTTTTTTTTTTTTTTTTTTTTTAATTCAATTTATGAAGTTTTGTGAAATGAATAATTTAAGCATTTGATATTATGAATAAACAATTTTTAGCTGGTATACTTTTTTACTTTCTCTTACCCTTACGGTAGAGAAAGTATTGCTTTAGGGTCAAATTTTCGAAAGTGAGTTTTTGTTATATTTATATGTTCTGAGGTCCCCTGAATACGAAAATCACGTTTTTAGCGAATGGTCTGTGTGTGTGTCTGTTATCAGCATATCTCAAGGGGGCGGCAGCCCCCCTCACACAGAACTAATTATGACATAAAACTTTTCCGAAGCCTGATTTGAATTGTTTAACATAGGTTTACATAACAGTACTCGTTATCTTACCTCTTAATCTCCAACCTGTATTTACAGTATTAAATTTCAGGGTAAGAGAAAGTCGTGTGAGTAACATACCAGATTATTTTCATTTAATTCTATCACATTATTTTACGATTTTAAATATCGTACTTTTTCAATAATACAATTTATCTGTTTTTGCCAATTTAAGGAGTAAACATTCTTCAAAGGACAAACGTCTTTAGGAACACAATCAAATGAAATAAAACGCTTTAGAAATATAATGTAATTATTCATCAACCATGAAAATTCAATTTTAGATAAAGTGGAGTGTAAGGTTGATTTTTATACCAACTACGTGAAAAATGCTAGAGTCAGGAATCAGCTCTGGCATTCAATTCTTTCAAAATTTTTTATTTATATGAGAAATGCCGAACTTGTTATCAGCCAGAGTAGCTCAGAGGTAGAGCAATCGCACTTTAAGTGCAGAACCCGTGTTCCATTCACGTCTCTGGCATTTTGCACATAGTAAGTATCCTTACACTCCACTTTATCTAAAATTGAAAGGAAACACTGTTTAAATTAAAGAAAAAAAGTGTAAATCAATTTCTGTTATTGTATTTTGAAAAAAGTTGTTTTTTACAAGATATTGCCAAAAAAATTTTATTGGAGCAATAAAGATATTTGAAGTCATAATCTTTATTTCTACCGGATGTTTATTATTATTATTATTATTATTAGAGTAAAGCATGAAGTTGTTTTCTAAATTTAATAATGTAAACCGATTTCTATGTTTTTTTGTTTTTTTATTTATGAATTTCAGTGTTTTTCAGTGTGACCAGACACTGTTCAGAGCAATCTGTAACTGGATTTTACAATCGAAATGACACCAAACTTGGCATGGAGACTAATGTTGTCATGGGAAGTAGGATTCCATTAAAAGAAGAAAATAACGCCAAAAATCTCTTGTATGAGTATTTATGACGCTGTGCAATGTAAAAGTATTACAAAATATAGTGATAATTATAATAATAATAATACATACAAAATTACAGTGATATGTTAAGCTTTAGTCGTTACAATAATTTCACCGGTGAGGAATTCGATCACATTCTATATGACTGCCGTTTTCAGGGAATACCCTGGGCATTTTCTGCACAACATGTTCTATGTTGTGTCTATGACCGTACACAATATGTCACAAGGAATATTCCGCACTGTCTGTAATATGTTGTCTTTTAACAAACTGAAAATTGTGATTCCACCAGCAAAAATTTTTTATTTCGCATAACCCCAGAGACAAAGGTCAGATACTGTTAAGTCACGGAACGAACCGGCCATAAAACTGTAAAACTGCGACCGATGACTCTCTCATCAGTGGAGTGATGGCGAAACAGCTGCTGTACCTAAACACTAGTAGGTGCACCATCCTGCATAAATGTTGTCTGATTGAGACATTTTCGTTGATGAAGGTGTGGAATGACAAAATCTTTCAGCATATTGTGGTATTTTTGTGCAGTAATGGTACACGTTACTACTCCTGTTGGTATGACGTTCTCAAAAAAGAAGTGCTCAGTGACGACTCAAGCTGTAAAGCCATAATAAAGGGTGACATTTGGTGAATGCAAAAGAGTTTCTTGCACCGTATAGATCTGCTCAGATACCAAAATTTGGTAATTTTGTGTGTTAACAGACCCATTCAAATGAAATTTGGTCTCCTATCTCTAGAGACTTTGCCAGGGAAAATTGTCGCCTACCTCAGTCTGAGCAAGAAACAGCAGAGCAAATGACAGTCGTTTATCAGATTCACTCTATTGAGTTTTGGAAGCGCCTAATTTTGTGAAAGGGATAATTTTTATTTTATTTATTTATTTATTTATTTTCAAGTTTAACATTCAGTTGTATATAAAAAGAGAAAAGGAGTCGGAAAATAATTCTTTCTAGAATTTATTGCGCAAAGTGTTTTCAAAAAACAGGTGACTTTCCACTAACATGATTTTCCGGGCTATGTTATTGAGTTCGTGTATTGATAATCTAGTCAGTGAAAAAATAAATTTCTAAATTTCTATTTGTTCTAAGAAATATTATGTATACATCAAACAATTAACAAAATTATTAGAACGCATTTTAATAAGCACGGTCTACTCTGCAAATGCTCATAATGTTAATGCTTTCACGATGCTAGCTTAATGCATGCTTCAATAGATAATTTTTCGCATTTTTTTTTTTTTTTTTTTTTTTTTTTTTTAACTTTAAAACTTCTTTATACACCTCAAAATCCATACAAACACTACCGATTTCTAAAGAATAATTATGACAGTTTTTCTTTCTTTCTTTCTTTCTTTTTTTTTTTTTTTTTTTTTGTTTGTTTCTAAAGTAGTAGCACTCAGTTTTGCACCTGAAGAAGAAAGGCCACGTTCTTTCGAAACCGGTAGTGCTTGTAATAATTTTATGGGTTGTGAAGAAATTTTAAAATCTTTTTTTTTTTTTTTTTTTTGAACGCTTGTTCTTTAATTTATAATTAAATTTATTTCATTTATTCTGTGTTATCACAATAAATAGATGATTTGCAAATCTTGCATAGTATTTGAATTACTTAGAATTACTTTTTTTTCTTATTTTTTCATGCTGAAAAATTCTTGATATGAGTTCATAAGCTATATCAAACAATTTTAATCTTTCTGAAATTTATTAGAATATGATATTACAATAAGTTATTGTCAAAATCTGAACAACATGAAAGTCACTTTAAAATTAAAGAAGAGTAAATTAAGATTATTCTTTTTAAATTTGCTTTGTCCTCTTTCATTTTTAATTAAATTTATTTCATTTATTATGAGTTATCACAATAAGTAGTTGATTTGTAAACCATGTACTTTTTCTGAAGACGTTTTTTAGAATTATCTTTTTTGTTATTTTTTCACGTTGAAAATTTATTGATATGAGTTCATATGCTATATAAATAATTTTCGCCATACTAAAATTTATTTGCGTATAGTGTTACAATAAGTAATTTTCGAAATCTGTATAATTATATAAGTAATAATAACAGGATACTTGGCGTTGGAATATTAAAACCCGAATAAACTACTACGTCAGAAACACTAAAGGCATTTGCAATATTTTTCTTTGGTGTTTCTGACGTAGTAGTTTTTTCGGGTTTTAATAATTATATAAGTCTTTGCAATATTTAAAAAGTAATAATAAATTAAAATTTATATTTATAAAATTTTTAATCATACATTTTATTTCTTACTAGCAGGCTTTGCCCGCTTCGCTGGACATTAAACTTAAATGAATTGTCAAAATCCCATATCTTTATTAATAACCTAAGTTCTCGCTGTGATTGGTACAGGTTTTCTCGATCGCAAAGTGAGGAGTCTGGGTCTCCACTGTCTTCGGCACAACTTACCCACTTCTTACTTCCCCTTCCTCAGCGGGTGAGTTCGAAGTTTTGCAAAATCACACTAATGTACATAATGCGTACACTTAATCAATATACGCACACCAAAATTCGCCATTCTAAGATAATTCAAAGCGAATTCAAACGGAAAGACATGTTTTTACACATGTTTATTGGGAACAACTTCAGTATAACCCCACAACGATATTTGGCGATTTTTTTGTTGGCGATTATGGCTAAATCATAAATCATATATGATAAATGATAAAATCATAATCTAAATCAGAAATCATAAAACATAAAATCATAAATCAAAAATAAACAACATATTAGGCTGCCATATTATATCGCAAACAGTCCAGAACAACATCGTTATCCTTCAAAACTGCGCCAAAGAAAAATCGCCAAATTCAGCTGTGGGGTTATACTGAAGTTATACCGTTTATTGCCCTCCGACTCCGAGAAGGGGGGGGGATTTCAAATTTCGTGAAATCCAGTTACAATAAGTGCCGGATGCAAACAAACAATTTACGCACCAAATTTCGTGACCACAGAAGTCTTTAACAGAAAATATTATAAATAAATAAATACAAAACGCACAGGCTATCTCAATTGTGGCAATATTGGCTATCTCAATAGTGCAATTAAAGATCTTGGCGAGAAACGTCCAAGCTACTTTGGTTCCGAATTTCAAATTGTGCCAAAGGGATTCAATACTAAAGCTGTTCCATACACAAAATAAATAAATAAATAAAATAAAGTAAAATAATAAAATAAAATAAAAACTCTTCTCTGATATTTACAAAATAAAAATAAAAAATCTTGATAAAATCCAAATTATAATCATTTACAATTAAGAGGAGAACATAAAAAAAACCTCATAAGGTACATAATAACAACAAAAAATTTTGTTTTACTGCAGGAAAGAAAAGTACTGCTTAATTAAATAAAAATATTAAACTAATGCCAAATATCTCCATGAAAATATTTATCCACGTGCAAATTCCTCATTTTAAAAAAAATCACCAACTTTTGTAGGTATTTTTCTCTCTAATTTTTATTATTCACGTGAAATTAAAAATATTTCATTTTATTTCTGGAAAATAAAAAAATATATAAATGCCTATATTTAAATATAAAACCTTTTACCGAATCTGGGTTAAAAACGGAAAAAGGGTAAAATAAATTAGAAATATCAGACCTATATTTATAAATTTGATACCAAATGAAAGGGGCGATTTTTCTGAATCCAGGGGTGCTAACAGTTTTTCGATGCGACAATTAGATTTAAAAAAAATAACTAAAGTATGAAATTTAAGTGACAACGGGAAAACGTAAAAAGGGAAAAATAAATTAGAAGTATCAGACCTATCGTTACAAATTCAGTACCAAATGAAAGTGGTGATTTTTCTGAATCGTAGGGTGTAAACAGTTTTTCGATACGACAATTAGATTTTTTAAAATTAACTAAAGTATGAAACTTAGATGGCAACACTTCATTTCAATCTTTTCATAATTTGTAGTGCGAATCACGTGAATAAAAAAGTCTTTGACTTAAAAAATTATTTTTATATTTTATTTTTCCATTCAAAGCGTTTTAGTGAAAAAATATTTATGGCGCATGCGCAGGCGTTTTTTACACACAATTTAAACACTAATCATAATTTTGAAAATTTCTATAGATATAATTTCAAGTTGGGTGAAGACCTAAGTTTCTGCCAAGCGCCGTTGAATTCCGTCCAGCCGTTCTCGAATGATGCCCGGACAAACGTGTTTTAGTCTTTTACCCCCCAGGGGGGAACGGTGAGGAATTTCTGAAAAGTTGATAGATATAATTTTAAGTTGGGTGAAGACCTAAATTCCTGCCAAGCGTCGTTGAATTCCGTCCAGCCGTTCTCAAGTGATGCCCGGACAAAAAAAGCGACATTCGGACACGATGACACACACACACACAGGCAAAATTTTCTGAAGTCATTTTCGGCTTTCATGGGGTGTGAAACGTGAAGATATCGCAAAATTTTTCGATTCCGACAAATTTACAGACAAAACTCTGATTTTATTAATATAGACTAGCAGGCTTTGCCCGCTTCGCTGGACATTAAACTTAAATGAGTTGTCAAAATGCCATGTCTTTATGAATAACCTAAGTTCTCGCTGTGATTGGTAGAGGTTTTCTCGCTCCCAATGTTAGGAGTCTGGGTCCCCACTGTCTTCGGCACAACTTACCCACTTCTTACTTCCCCACCCTCAGCGGGTGAGTTCGAAGTTTTGCAAAATCCCACTAATGTACATAATGCGTACACTTAATCAATATCCACACACCAAAATTCGCCATTCTAAGATAATTCAAAGCGAATTCAAACGGAAAAACATGTTTTTACACATGTTTATTGCCCTCCGACTCCGAGAAGGAGGGGGGGGGGGGATTTCGAATTTCGTGAAATGCAGTTACAATAAGTGCCGGATGCATACAAACAATTTACGTACCAAATTTCGTGACCACAGAAGTCTTTAATAGACAGTATTATAAACAAAAAAAATAAAAAATAAAAATTATACAGACACGACATTATTTCATTATTTAATACATGAAAATCTGACATTGACAGATTTTAATTTAGTGCCAGAGGCCTACTGCTAAACTTGTTAATATCGACAAATTCTTCTTTAGTTAATTCGTAACGATCTAAATTCCATGATAAAGTTTTCATTAAATCAAACCAATGTGTTTCAGCTGCAGATATTGTAACAAATAACGTTGGAAGTCCAAACTGTCTTATAGCCGCAAAACAACGTTTTTTCTCTTTTTCCCAATGAGGGGGAGGTGTGCCTTGGGGGACTCATGTCAAATGTGTGCCTTGGGGGGACTCATGTCAAAGGTGTGCCTTGGGGGGGGGGGAACTCATGTCAAAGTTGTACCTTGGGGGGGACTCATGTCAAAGTTGGGCCTTGGGGGGACTCATGCCAAAGTTGGGCCTGGGGGGGGGACTCATGTCAAAGTTGGGCCATGGGGGGACTCATGTCAAAGTTGGGCCTGGGGGGGACTCATGTCAAAGTTGGGCCTTGGGGGGACTCATGTCAAAGTTGTACCTTGGGGGGGACTCATGTCAAAGTTGGGCCTTGGGGGGACTTCATTCAATAAATCCACATTCAATAAACCGACTGAAATAGGCCCTTAGCACTATTAAGAGTGTATTATAAAAATTCGACAACTCTGTACCGACTGAAATAGGTGTACCTTGGGGGGGACTCATGTCAAAGTTGTGCCTTGGGGGGACTTCATTCAATAAATCCCCATTCAATAAACCGACTGAAATAGGCCCTTAGCACTATTAAGAGTGTATTATAAAAATTCGACAACGCTGTACCGACTGAAATAGGGGTACCTTGGGGGGGAGTCATGTCAAAGTTGGGCCTGGGGGGGGGGACTCATGTCAAAGTTGTGCCTTGGGGGGACTTCATTCAATAAATCCCCATTCAATAAACCGACTGAAATAGGCCTCTAGCACTAATTAAGAGTGACCTATAAAAATTCGACAACTGTACCGACTGAAATAGGCCTCTAGCACTAATAAATACAAAAAGCACAGCTTAATTATCGGAACCCTTTGGTGACTTTAAATATTTTAAGCCATTTTTGCGATGAACTGAATTGGCTATCTCAATTGTGCAATTAAAGATCTTGGCGAGAAACGTCCGAGCTACTTCGGTGCCGAATTTCAAATTTTGCCAAAGGGATCCAATACTAAAGCTGTTCCATATCGAATCTGGGTTGAAAACGGAAAAAGGGTAAAATAAATTAGAAATATCAGACCTATATTTATAAATTTGATACCGAACGAAAGGGGCGATTTTGCTGAATCCAGGGGTTCAAACAGTTTTTCGATGCGACAATTAGATTTTTAAAAAATAACTAAAGTATGAAATTTAAGTGGCAACGGGAAAACGGATAAAGGGAAAAATAAATTAGAAATATCGGACCTATCATTACAAATTCAGTACCAAATGAAAGAGGTGATTTTTCTGAATTCTGGGGTGTAAACAGTTTTTCGATACGACAATTAGATTTTTTAAAATTAACTAAAGTATGAAACTTAGATGACAACGCTTCATTTCAATCTTTTCATAATTTGTAGTGAAAATCACGCGAATACAAAAGTCTTTAACTTAAAAATTTATTTTTATATTTCATTTTTTCATTCAAAGCATTTTAGTGAAAAGATATTTATGGCGCATGCGCAGGCGTTTTTTACCCACAATTTAAACACTAATTATAATTTTGAAAATTTCTATATATATAATTTCAAGTTTGGTGAAGACCTAAGTTTCTGCCAAGCGCCGTTGAATTCCGTCCAGCCATTCTCGAGTGATGCCCGTACAAACGTGTTTTAGTCTTTTACCCCCTAGGGGGGAACGGGGGGGAATTTCCGAAAAGTTGATAGATATAATTTTAAGTTGGGTGAAGGCCTAAATTCCTGCCAAGCGCCGTTGAATTACGCCCAGCCGTTCTCGAGTGATGCCCGGACAAAAAAAGCGACATTCGGACACGATGACACACACACAGGCAAAATTTTCTGAAGTCATTTTCGGCTTTCATGGGGTGTGAAACGTGAAGATATCGCAAAATTTTTCGATTCCGACAAATTTACAGACAAAAGTCTTATTTTATTAATATAGATAACGTTAAAAAATAAATAAAATGTTTGATTATGCATTAATTATTTTATAGCGTATCATAGAAAAATTCGATTATTCATCATCTATTTTTTCTTATATATATATATATATTTGTATTAAATAGAGAGATTTATTTCATAATACTTATTCCTGATATAATTCAAATACATATATAGTATTTATTTATTAAAATCACGATGAAATAAAACATAATATATTTTATTTACAAAAAAATGTTATTAAATATTTTTCTATCTCTAATTCATTTATATGCGGATACATATAAAATTATAAATAAGCTTATCCAAACAGTTTTGAACGCAGTTAAAATACTTTTCTTGTCATGAAAATTCCATATCGATTATTAGATGGGAATTTTAGCGATCTTATTTATTTATTTATTTATTTTTATTTATTTGTTTATTTATTCACGTTATTATACATCTAACCATAAAGATTAAATATAAAAGTTACGCAAACTATCAATCCATCCTAAATTAATATATCGCGCGTCCATTTATGATTTTTAATATTACTTTGTCAATTAATCTCTATTATATTACATTGTCAATTATATCTCAATGTATTCTAATAAAAAGAATATATAATAAAAGAACAATTGCTATTGTGTGCATTCAAGAAAGGATAAATTTTCAATTGTTTATGTATTTTAGTGAAATCATTTTTATCAAAATATAACTTTCTTCGATTTATGAAATACTTTTATTAAAGAAAGCAAATTTTAATAACATCAGTAGAAGATAATTTTCTTTTGTCGAATAAACATTTTTCTTGATAAATTGGCTATTTATTTATTTTCATTCTCCTAAAAGATGGTTTTCTAAAGGATTATTCTAGAAACATGGCTTAGATTGAATGCAGTCATTTTAATATCAAATTGATATCTTCAAAAGTTTCAAAATGAGGAAAACTGAGCCACTCTTTGGTTTCTTAAAAAATAACAAATGTTTTAAAAGAAAAATAATTTAGAATTTGTTTGAACCCCTACTAATATAAATCTAAAATTACAGAAATGAAGGAAAAATCATTTATTTCACGATGAAATTTTTCTAAGAGTACTAAATTTTAAAACTGTATTTATTAGAATTTCTATCTAAGAAATTTTTATTTTAATTTATTCATATTTACTATTTACAACAGAAAATAGATAAACCGTAACGCATTTAATATTTATTATGATTTTTAAATGCAAAAACAAAAATATATTTTTACTTCATTTTTAGTTAAGAATATACAAAGTAAGTGAAAAGAAATTCCGTGATTTAAATGCATTTGTACACAAAATGTACACAAACTATTTATTAAAAATATACGCATTATAAAATGTAATACACCTTTATTTTTACTTTAATTTGAAATACAATCCATGATGACATGACATAATTTGCCATGCCACTCTGTTAGATTCTCACTTTTTTTTTTTTTTTTTTTTAGGATATAGGCAGCCCGCAGCCGATTTTTGTAAAAACGATACTCTCATTTCATCTGACATTAAGTTACATTAAAAAAATAAAAATATATATTTTTTACCCTAAATTATGAAGTTAAAATATCCAATTCTAAAAAGTCCTGCATTTTCTTTTAATTTTACTTTTAAACCTTCTTTAAACTTTATTTTTGAAACAGGTTTTCTATATTTTTTAACCTGTTGTGAAAAGAAATGAAAAACATTTTTAAGGGCTCCTTTTTGTTTGAAAGTATTTTTATTATCGTCTTAAGAAGTAAAAATTTATTAGAACTCTAAAAGGTAAGAGAAAAAAAATCGTGAACGTTTGGAAGCAAAGTCTCAGCGAAAATTCTAAAATCTTCGAAGTATTTGAGGCTGTTGGATTAAGATTGGTTGGTTGTAGGATTAAGGCCGATTGACTCCTTAAGTGTCCTAGGCCTACAGGGGGAATGCCCTCCGTGGGGGTCTTTCTAAGGGGTCCTAGCCCGTATTTACGCGAGTTTCGGAGGAAACCACGGAAAACTCCGAACGGCTAGGTCGATGAGCGCGACCTGGGATCGAACCCGGCACCTCCCATCTACCAGCTTTGAGCGCAGAACCGCTCGGCCGCTGGTGGGCCTGTTGGATTAAGAATTTTACAACAAATTTTCACACATATTGTATATACTATTACTATACAATACTATGTTATTTATTGTGTAACAACGTTTCCTACGCCTAGCAGTGAGGACGAGTCGAAAATCTTGGAGGGTTTCCTAGTTCACCAACAGGTTTGAATTTCGTAAACATTCAGTCATTCGGTATTCCTTTATCGCTTATTTTCTCTCAACGAAAAGCTTGTCTCCCCTATTTTACTAGTGGACTCGTTGAATCCGCACTTGCGCAGAAGCTTCCATGGTCGCAAGAAATGTAGTTAAAGAGTACAGCAGATTTTCATCTACGTGTGTATATTGTTGAACACAATATATATTAATATACATAGTTTGTATTTAAATTTATATTTGTATTTTATCTTTTTTTCTCTATAGTGTAACATCGAATACTTTTAAATTTTTTACTGAATTCTTGCGCCTGGAAGCAATGTTGCCAAATTCAGGGACTTTTTTAATCAATATCTATCATTAAATGTTAATTAGGATGGTTGCCTAATGTTTTTTAAGATTTTTTGTCCATTATGTATATCAAAAATCAGTTCTCACAATTATTGGTGGTAGTTGAATGAAAGAGTGTCCAAATTTTTGTTCACTGTCTAGAAGTTCTTGCATTTCTTACACATTAATGGGCAGATAGACTTTAGTATGTTTAAATGTTATTTCTTATTTATGTCGCTATTTTTTTTTAGTAGGAACTCACTACTGAAAGTTTAGGTTTTCTTTAGATAATTTTGATTTACTTTTCACTATGTATCTTACATCAAAATGGAAATTTACCCTATCATCCGCAAAACAATTTGTGTACATGACATTCAAATAAAATATCGTTAGAAATTGGCGCTTTAATAACATAATTTTCAATTTTATGTATTTATTCTAATGTATACGCATGCAAACATATATTATTACATTACACGGCGCAGAAAAAAAAAAAAAAAAAATCGTGCCCTGATACCATTCTTGCTGATTCTTATGTAAAAAGACCTCCTGAATCCAAATATGACTTACATTTCGCCCAGACACTCACTGTTTTCTCGGGACATCAACCCCTCCCCCAAATTTTTATCCCTCTTCGGTAACTTTATGGCCATGAATTTGATTTCGAGAATGAAAAAGAATTAATTTAATACTTAAAAACAAAAACATATAATGTTTAATAAATAAGATTAATAATAGATTAAAAAAATATAAGAAATATAATACATAATTTAAGTGGCAAATCCTCCCCCCCCCCCCGTAAATTTCTCCTTGCAGCAACTGTTCATGTTTGAGAATTTTTTGACTCTGTAGCCCCTCAGTAGATATTTAAAAGTTACAGTAATCCCTCCCCCCTCCATCCTCCTTTTATAAAAATCAAATTTATAGCTACAAAATTAACGAAAAGTGATAAAAATAGAGGGCCGTCCCTAAAACGCGGTGAGTGATAGGGCAAAATGGGCGTCATATTCGTATTCAGGAGGTCTTTTTACATAAGAATTTGCAAAAATGGTGTTGTGGGCAAATTTCATACAGAGCAGTGTTATTTGCTAATTTAAAATTACTTGCTATAAAAGTTTAACTTAAATTTTTTTAATTCATTTTTAACTGAAATTATTTTCTCAAATCAACATATTTTCTTTACGCATATGGCCCTTATTAATAACTTATGCAAAATTTATTTAAAATTCACCTGTCATAAATTTAAATTTGAATGTATGTTTTAACTGAAGTCCCGTTAGTTCACTACTCTAATCTTTTTTTTTTTTTTTTTTTTTTTTAGAAGTGTGTGAAATTTAAACTTTCAGCTGAGAAAATTTACCTCTATCACTATTAAGATAATAAATTATTTTCTACAGTACATTTTTCACAATAAATTTTAAAAGAGGCTACATATATTCCAAATTTAATAATCTACAACTTATAAAATCTACAATTATGAAATATAAAATTATGAATATATTTAGGAAAAATTATTTTACTTAAATAATTAGATGTTCAAAATATAATTTTAATTTTGTCTGTTTTAAATAAAGGATTTGTAGAGATTTATACATTTTTTTTTTCTGTTCTTTATTTGGCTTAGTTTAATGTTTAAGGAAACAAACTGAATTATTTTTTATAAAACGTTTGAGAAACATTTTGTTTGAGAAACATTTTGTTTGAGAAACATGTTTTGCTTAATTTATTTTTGCTTGAAAATGTTCAACAATAAGATAATTAAAGAAATTTATTTTATTTTATTTATTTATTTATTTATTTGCCAGATTACATTTACATCAAACGTGAATTTTAAAATTAAATTGTCTCGATATTAAAAAAAAAAAAAAACTCACTAATAGCTAATTCAGGCCAGTTAGGAGAAACATGTAATTTTTTTTTTTTTTTTTTCGGGAAAAAGTATCAAATTAAACTTGTTACAATTCGATTGTTTACCTCTAGTTTCTCTAGTTTCCTCTCCTTTTTTCATAAGTAATCAGTGCTTCTGTTATGGTGCGGTGGGAAAAATTAGCAGTGATTCATTCTTTATTATATAAAGATGAGTGAGTTTTAAATCGCATTAAAGCTAAGTAATTGAGTTTCGCTCCTTGAGGTCATCCAGAGAGACATGTTATTACAATTATGATCTTCTGCGGATAAGATGATTCTAAATTCGGAAACTACCAGAGGCAGAGACGTCAACTACTACGGTTTGTCTGTAGTTTTTACAGAAATACGGCAGTAATTACGGCCTTAAGGACAGCATATATAAATTACGGATAATACATTTTAAAAAAAACCGCGGAAATCGTTCGTAAAAAAAAAAAAAAATGAAACCCTATTTACGATTGACGATCAAACGTACGACGGAAACCTTCTGATTCCTAATCTTTCTGCATCCACAACACAAATGTCAATATTAACTTTAAATTTGCTTTATAAGATTCTGGGAACTATGAAGAAATAGAATTGTTTGATATTTCTTGCTCAAGTAATTTTTTCACCACCACCCCTCTTTTTTTATATCCAACTGTTAGCGATAGTCGATTAAAAGCTCTACAGAAGCCTTTTGTTTCCCAGTCTTTCTCCATCAGCAATATGAATGTCAATATTCATTTTAAAATTCTTTTATTAGGTTCTAGAACCTATAAAGAAGTAGAATGGTTTCATTTCTCAAACATCTATTTATTTTTTGACTCCCCCCCCCCCCTCCTCCTCCTTCCCATCTGCAGCTAGTGATCAAGAAATGTCTATTTACAGTAAACAAATATTGCATGTATAAGATAACCAAATTTGTTTAGAGTCTATCAATAAATTATTTTGAGTTTATATTTATACTTTCTTCATTTATTTATATTTATATTTTTATTTTTTAAAGGTCAAATTTTACTTATAATTTTAAAAAGTAAATGAGTGAAAAAGAACTTTATAGTTTAATTTATAAAAATAAATCATTTTTGAGTGTATAACATTTATTTATTTTTTTTTTTTTTTTTACTTAAATTTACATCAGTTAAGACCGACTTACCAGACTACTGACAAGTACCCAAAACTACTGAAAATTTACTTGTCTACTACTGAAAATTGTCTTACAAGGTTGGCATCTCTGCAGAGGTATTATTTTTATGGAGCATAGAAAACTTTAAAGACACTACATATTTTGCATGAACCCGCCAGAATAAATGTACACGACGATCTTTGATCGGCTGAAGTATTGAACACGCAAATTCTTCAAACAGGAGAATAAAGACGTATTTGTTCCATTTTTGTAGATCCCTAAAGAAGAAATCTGATTTAATACGACATTAATCCTTTGAAAAAAATAATCCGCATGGTTTGAGCATAGTCATACTACGGGTTCAGGCTTCACTACACAGTACACCCAAAACCTGCAGAGGTAACTAGGCCAGAAAGCCTGATTTAAAACTACTACGGGACACTTATTTTACGAAACGAGTACATGAGCTTCATTATCAGAATGGTTCCACTAAAATTTGTCCAATTGGATAGGTTAGTACTGCTAAAGATTGTGTAGGTGTCTGTCAGCTTTACACAAGGGATGCGCAGAAAACTGCCAGTATACACATAAGCATGCAAACCTCAGTGTTGTTGTGTCATGAAAGCTAGTTTTAAAGGTTGTTGGCTACTTCCCCTTTACCTGTAGTTATGTGCATAAAATGATGATAAAACAATACAAATCCTTCAGTATTTACACGTTAAAATAATTCCTTTATTTTGTAATTAAATTCATGAGTTTTTTATACATAGTAGTTCAACTATTTAAATGATGAATTTTTGTACTGGTGTTGATATAGTAAATGTTAGAAGCTAAAAGATATGTCTAAGATTGTGTTGCATAAAAATTTCATAAAAAATTATATATATATATATATATATATATATAATCTGATTTACTTGTAATATTCGTTGATTTCTACTTTTATTAGAAAATCTCTTTTGGCTTTTTAGGCATTTTAATGAATCAGCTGTCTTTTTTTTTTGATGATTAAAATTTTAGCATCAAACATTTATCTATGATTACCTTTTCAGTTTTAAATATTTGGTATTAAAAAATTAAGTAAATGGAATTTTTCATGTTTTATAAAAATAAAAGAAAATAAAAATATTTAAATGTGATGATAATTATAAATCGGAAAATGTAAACACAATAACATTCTATTGATAGTTTAATTAAAGTTTGTGATTTTTTAATAAAATGTAATATAAAGATATTTTTATATTTTTAAAAATCTTTCAAATTACACACACATATAAATCTTTGTTACAACAAAATATTCCAAAAACATATATAAATGAAAAAAAAGGAAAAATAAATAAAATGCTGATTCAACATATAAACAAGACGTTTTTGTTTAATTCTCCAAGCAAAAATGAAATAATAATTAAAATGAATAAAACAAGCCTAACTCAATGCAAAACGAGAGAAATAAAATCTATTAGAGGTAAAAATTCAAGAAAGCTGCTGGCTCAATCTCCTCCATATTTTTGGATGCATCGAGTGAGATATCATATCTATAGACATAAAACAGTACTTCTACACTCTCATTCACTCACTTACTGACTCACCAATGCACAGAAAAATCTGTTAAGGACTCTGATATGATACTCTGACAGATCATAGAACAAATAGTGTAAGGTAAGATGGGGGTTTAGGAAATTCAACCTTTCCCTTTAGAGGGGAGGAATGGAATTCCACCTCTGGTCGCCTAGTTTTTTGCCCAATGAACAAAGATCTTAAAAATTTAGCAGGGAACTTTTAGCAACTTTGTTAAAATAGCTTCCCTGAATTTCAAATTTCAAAAAATTCGAATCTTAGTGCTTGAAAACAAAAGGAAGTCGATTTTCAGGTATCACGTCATTCACTTACTGAATTTGTAATCGAATAACCAGAACCTTATATTTTATAAAATAGGTATAACAAAAGTGGCCAGTATTCCTAAGGTAGCACACCCCTCTAGAAGTGATTTAATTTAATTTTTAGTCACAAAATGACTCTCCTGAATTGTAAATTATGTATCTTCATAGTATATGACAGAATTGGAAGAGATTATTTCGATCGACGGTCATTGGTTTCAGTGATTTCACTTTAGAAGAGTAATTGTTCTAATTTCCAGGAAAGAAGATATTTTAATTTACACGTGTTTAACTTTTTAGAACTTTGAGTTATGATTTTTTTTTTTTTTTTGAAAGCTTATTTATGTGTTTTTAACCACATTAACTTCATTTCTATTAAAATGTTCAGATTAACAGTTTAATACCGTACAAATGGCGACTATAAGCCTGTTCTCAAGGAGGCCCGAATGTCGGGCCACATTGGGAGCGCGTTATCAAACTTAGAAAACAAATATGTAAATTGATGTAGTAAGGGTAACTTTCAAAATTTCTCCTTAAACCTCTAAACGATTCTACAGCAAAGTTTTAAAAACTAAATAAAACGTGATATTTCAGCTAATTTTTTTTTTTTTTTTTTTTTACGTAAAAACAACTATTTATGTTAAGAAAAAAAAATCCCTTTAAAAGAATTTTTTTTTTTAATTTAATTTAATTAATTAATTAATTTATTTTTTCATCTTTGAAGATTAAATGGTGATACATTAGAAAAGGTTGAGTTTCAGGTCGAGTAGGTTTAATGTCGCATGAGGGCGTATTGTACAATTGGCGACAGTCTGAGATTCACACCCAGAGGTAAAATACATTAAAAAATATTAAAATTATTAAAAATGTATGAAAATAAAGCGTTAAACTCATAAAAAATATTAAACTTATTATCAACTTATAGAAAAAAGTATTAAATATTTAATTTCGATTAAATTTTATAAAATTAATTATAATATTTATAATCTCCTTAATAATAAAAATCCAAGTTTTCCAAAATTAAGGTTGAAAATGATGCCATAGCTAAAACAATGTATTGGAATAAAGAAAGAAAAATGTTATCTATGTTTTTCAGGCGTGTATTTCAACTGAATAAAATAATGGAGTAAGATAATTTAACGGAAAACGTACATAACTATCGCAGCAATGTATTGAGATAAAGAAAAAAAAACATTAGCTGTGATTTGCGCGGTTTTGGAAGATTCGTTTATTGGTTATCAATTGATACAAAACTATTTATATTTTGTACCTGGATCACCGAGTTCACTAGGCATCATTGTAAAATTCATTCGTAATCTATATACTGCGATTTATTTTCAAATAATTATATTTTCGTCGTATTTCTCCCGAATGGTGGGCGGTTTACAAATGTATCCTAATTATACTGAACATGGGTGTGTTTCAAATCAAAATGTCTAACGCTAAATATTCTAAATGTTAACGTCTAACGCAAAATTATTCGAGTACTTAAAAAGAAAGAAACAGCGTTTCTGTCATATTTTTCCTGTGGTAAGTGCGGGTTACCGCTTGTGGCTAAATATTCTAAATAGAATGTAAGATTTTTATGTTTACAATTCAAATGTAAACTTAAAACTTCTTTAACACTTTTAGCGTTAGCCGTTTTCGGTATATCTGTTTAATGATTCATAAAATCAATACTATGCACAGTAGAAATATGAGAATTTAACACTGTATAGTACACATGTTTATTTGGTTTATAGTATACATGTTTATTGTGTTATCTTATTTTCTTGAAAAAAGCAACGTATATTTCAAAATTTAGTTACGACAGCTTTTTATTTTGACCATGCATACCGGAAAAAGACGGCTTTAACGCTTATAGGGTTTTAAAGATGAGGATGTCTGCATACAATTTAGCAGCCTAAAGAACACTTAACCCAAAATTTTTATCAAAATCGTTATACCCATTTCCGCGTAAACCAAATTTTTGCCATATATTGCAACTGGCGAATGAAGGGTTAACATCGAACTCGAATTTTCCTGAAGATGAGGATAAACCTAAGTGATTTAGCATCCGAAAAAACATTAACCCCAAACTTTCTTTCATCAAAATCGTTATATGCATTTGCGGGTAAACCCAAGTTTTGCCATATAGTGTAACCAGCGAATATAGAATTAACATCGAACGCTAATTTCCCTGAAGATAAGGGTTAGTTCAGTCAATTTAGCATTCCAAACTTTCTTCAAAATCGTTATATTCATTTTCGAGTAAACAATTTTTTTTTTCATATTGTGCAACCGGCGAATAAGGCGTTAACGTCTGCGCAAGATTTCCTGATGAACGCAAATTTTCCTTAAAATTATTAACGCAGACTTAGGAGCTAGAAAAACCGTTTTGCTTGAATTACAGATTAAAAGAATCAATTGCACTTACTTAAATGATCTGCGAGTGAGAATGATCTGCGAGGTTAGAAAATGCGTGCTACTTACGCCTTTTTCTTTCTTTACCTCATGTCTGCAATTTTTCCTAACGGTCATTTGCATATAAAATTTGGTGCACCTACATGTGATATAGACATCCCGTAAATGATAAAAATTGCTGTATAGCAGCGCCACCTGTCGGGAGATATATTGTATATACTAGAAACAAATAATAATATAAAAGAAAATATTTAATTTACTAAATTTTAAATTTAGTAAAATATTGTACAAAAGTATAAAAGTGCTATAAAATATTGAGTATAAAATATAAAGTATAAAATATTGTATAAAAGTGCCCTTTTCTAAGAGATTTATATCAAATGTTATTGGCACAAATTTATACCATGTTGCAACATAAACATAAACTTAAAAAAAATTCTGTGCATCATTCTTGAGCTAGAGCTGCTTCAAAACTTTTGCTGTATACGCACATTCAGACATTTTCTATCAATATTCCAATCGGTTTCTTTTCCTCTCAAAACGAGTAAATCCATCGAAAGTTGGAAAGCGATTTTTTTTACGAACAAATTACTTTTTTAAAGTCGAAAGAAAGAAAAAAAAAAGAAAGAAAAAAAGGAAGAGAGCGAGTAAGTTATTGAATGTAACATTTTTTTCCATCATAAAATTTACCATCAATTGTATAATGTTATACATGTATTTAAAAAAAAAAATTATTTTTAATGTTTTTATTACATTTCTAGATGATGAGTAATTTATAGCATTTCTTAATATATTCTGTCTTTAGAAGACATTAGGTTTTAAAAGAAGATTCTGAAATTATCTTCATTGTACTTTTGAAACTTGCTTCACTTAAAAAAATATAAAAAAGTACAAAAAAAAAAAAAAAATGCATAAAATTGAATGAATATTTATTATTTCCATAGAATGAATTGCTAATTTAAAAACTATATATTATTCAGCAAATCTTTCATAAAAAAAAAAAAAAAAAAAAAAAAAAAAAAACATAATGCGCTTAAATGAATTTTTACAATGAAAATGCAAATTACTTTCATACTTTTCAACAAAAGATAATAGTTCACTCAATGTTTTTTTTTTTCTTTTGTAGAAATAATATTTTAATCTTAGCTTATTTCCTTTATTAAAATTTATTTGAAAATTTAATTACAGTTATTACCAGCATTTTGATAAATGCATCCGTAATCATTTTATTCAAAAAATAACTTGAAATCTGAGATTATTATTTTGTTTGTAATAAAGTGTGAATAACGTTTAAAACTTTATGTTTTTTTTTTTTTTTCAGTACGATTCTTAATAGAGATTTCAATGTAAATTTCAATGTTAACTTTGACTGTGCTACAGCTTTTTAATCCATTTTTAAAATTTAGTGTAAGAACTTTGTATTCAGTATTGTTATATTTATGACGCTTGTTTATATGATTTCATTCACATAAATAATTTGATTATTGAACGGAAAGTAATATTAAATATTTTAATTTTTCATACATATGGAAAACTGAAACTAATCACTTCATGAATTATATATATATACTAACTAAAATTCGTTTGCTGTATGGTCGTGCTTTCCATCTGTGAGAAGTTGGGGGCAAGAAACGTGATTTTTGGTTAATACCAGCGTTTCGTAAGAAACTTCTCATATTCCTTTCCCTACATGGGGGAGCTCCCCTGATGAAGGTCCTCATGTGTTTAGGGATTAAATTTTCATCTGGTTTTGATTATTTTGTTTATATATATATTCTTTCAAACAAAAGAACAAAATAAGTTTGTTTATGATTGATATCATAATCTACAATAACATTAGTTCACTTGATAGTTGTAGTTACACATAGATAAATTTTTTTTTTTTTTTTTTTTTTTTTTGAAACGTAAGGCAAGTGCATCAGAGATGGCACAACTTTGAAACAGCATTCAAGGTCTGTGTTACACCATTGTATTATTAATGTCTTGAACTATTAATATGTCATATAATTTTTTTTTTTTTTTAGAATTCTATTAGTTTAACTGAAAAGAAAAAATAATAATTCTCTGTAATTTTACCTTTTTACTTGTCGTAGACTAAGGAAATATAATTTTATTTCCTTTACCTCAGCCTATTTTTAACCTATTTCTTCTATTTTTTATTTTTCTTTCATATGGCTAAAACAAGTAGGAAGAATTCATATATTGTGTTAAAATTTTAATTTTGCTTTAATGTATAATATTTTTTATAAGTGTCCATTACTAGTGTTAAAAAACGTTATCATGACTAGTAGTGGACGTCTCTGTCCACCATTGTCATCTTTTAAGACGAGACCACGGAAAAAAAAAAAAAAAAACATTTTTAAGAGTTTTTTTTTTTTTTTTTAATTCTTCTGGATTTTGTACTGGACTAGTTAGTTGGGTTTGTTTTCCACTAGATCACCGACAGTGCAGAACACTGCCTGGGGTCAGTATTTCGAGGATTATGTCTGTCTTGACTATTTCGCAAAATGTCCGAGGGATTGTCGTCACCTGGTCCTCATTAGTCTATTACGTTTTGTCATATGCTTGATTTTCCGCGGAAGTCGTCGTTTTAGCAAATAGAGGATATTTCCAAGAAAAAGAGGATCTTTCTTGACCATCCAAAATGATTACTTTTTGCTCGTCGCAAATACGTACCTGTATTGCGATGTATTCAACCCGAGCTAGAACCTTATTGTCTCTTACTTGTTGAGAGGAAATTATGGATATTGTATTCTGTTCACATTTATACATTCCATAATTGCAAACCTCTTTAGTATAGCAACCGTAAATTGCGAAATACAGTTCAAATGAAACATTTGAAGCGTAATATATTTTTTAGACTCCATCTAGATGTATTTTATGCGATGTAATAATGAAATTAATGAATCATACGTCTGCAGAATTTCTTAAGTTCTTAATTTGTTAATTTTTTTCACTTGGAGAAATTTTTTTCTAAAAAAGATTATTCTGTTATTCTTATTTTCGAAGGTTAAGATTGAGAATGTGTGGGTTTCATTTCGTGCTAGACCTAGACATTTGCCAGTGGACCCTATCATTTTATTTTGTTTTTATTTATTTATTTATTTATTTTATTTTTATTTATTTTTATTTTATTTATTTATTTATTTTATTTATTTATTTATTTATTTATTTATTTATTTATTTTATTTTTTATTTTTTTTATTGGAGGGGGGGGGTGTTATTTCGAAACCTAATGAAACTTATCGGGGTGTTGTGGTTCCAGGATAAGTTACTGATTCTTTCTATCCCAGTTGATTTCCCTTTCTTTATTTCCCTGCAAATGTCCCCATACAATGAAAGCTTTACCCTATATAATACTCCCAAATTAATACAACCAAGACTTACAGAATTGGGAGAGCCATTTCATCCGCAGAGGATCAAAATTATGATGGAATATCTTCGGAACACCCCTAGAGATCCCAGAGAATCCCGTGAATCCCAGACGGTAGCTAATTGACCAATGCGTATAGCTATGCTCATTGGGCGGTAAACCCACTCCATTCAACTCCCTCTGCATAATGTAAACATTCCTCCGTAGTATACAAATATAAACATGAGAATGTTGCAGATTTTCTTGTAATTATCATGCGTAAAGGGTTGCATGATGCCATACCGATCAATTCCATTGACGACTGTCTTTGATTCAATAGAAGCTGTCCGAAGACATGTCATCACATTTATTATCCTGTGCGGACAGGATGGCTTTACCGCTTTGGTTTTCGCAGAACTAATTTTTTCATGGAGTTTGAGGGGAGGGGGGGAGGCTTTGAACACACGACGGATTTTACGTGCGCCAGTTAATGAATATACCAATTAATGAATATAACTTTCTTTGGCCAGCTCGAGTATCGAGCCCGCATTCCTCCGTCTGCGAGTTCGACGCTCTATCAACCCAGCTAACGTGGTGTTGAAAAGAAATACTCATTTAGATTATTTACTTCCAATCTATAAATAAATATTGCGTTACTTCAATTATTTTATAAAATACTTTAGAGCATAACTAAGTTTTTAAAACTTTAAAGGATCATAAGAGAAATATATATAAATATATATACATATATTGTTTATTTACTCTAAATAATATAAATTTAATTTGAAGAAAATATTTATAACAAATCTAATTTTTATCCTTAATTATAAATTTTCACATCGAAATACTAAAAAGTTCCATTTACTGATACCTTTCGTATAATCTGAAGTTTTATTATTAATTTCTTTCAAAAATTCATTAATAATATGACATAAGTTAATTAAAATGTTTATTATATTAAAACTCTAAATCCCTATATTAAAATTTTATTATTTCTGTAAATTTATATTCTTTAAATCTGTTGATATACCCTAATTGAATCTGTCAAGTTCCTCGTCTACTTAATGATAAAAGTGCAATCAATGTCTATTAACAATATAATGCTTTTATTCTACTTCCACGTTTAGAAAGACTGATCGCGTAATATTCAAAGACAAAAACTGTGCTGTTATAGAGAATTCATCATAATATCTTAAATTATATGTCATCGTAAATATAGGAAAAGGGAATATACGTTTCTCAGTAACTCAATTCCACTAAAGAAAAAGCAAGGTAAGTTCTAAATATTTTCTATACTTACCTGATTGCACTGTACTGAATTTGTTTAGCACGTCTATAGTAACAAACATTTTAAGCAGCTACCAAGTGCATTATTTCACAAATGATATAGCCATAATGTTTCCTTTTGTTTTGATATTAATTACTGCAATTCCTTCAACAAAATCAACAAAATTTAGGTGAAACTCAAATTGATCCTTTATTTCTTAATAATAGTAGCATTTACTATGCAATTCAAATATGTTTAATAATTGGCTCTTTTGAAGAGGGGAGATAACGGATTTAATTTTAAGAATATAAATGATAAAATCACCCACGTAAAAACCGTCGCTGAACATGAGATCAGAAATTCGATTCCTTCTACTTTCTTTGGCTGCACTGAGACTCCGGATTTTCTTGTCACTCTGGTCATTAATCAACTATGTGGAACTAATTTCAGAGTCACTCTCGTCGATGATTCTGCAGGATGTATGACATATACAGGGAATCAGCAGACATAACTGAACGAGTTTTGGAATATTCAAAATATAGGCCGGGGTTTTGGGGCTTCTTCCAGCACAGATATTCCATTAGAAACATACTTATAGTCGATGAGGGCTACAGGGGCGTCTCCTAGTATAGGCCTCAGATCACAAGAAGCAGGCTGCTTAGAATCCTCCGAGAGATCCGTCAAGTCATTCAAACATATTTCAGATAACTGACGCAGATTTTGCTTAAACATATCTATACAGCTACTTCTGGATCCCGTATTTCATAGAGCTGTAACAGAATTCCGTTCTAGTTCATCTTCTGGGATCTCTGAACTTTTTGTACGAACTGCTTCTTCTTCTTCATTCTTTTCATTTCTTTTCTATTCTTTTTTTTTTTTTTTTTTTTTTTTTTTTTTGCCTATTCTGACATCATTGGATTTCTTCGTTTTTTCAACAGGTCTTTTGGCTTTTTCTTTTCTGTTTAACGGAATACTCTATGTATTCTCTCATTGGTTGACGATGACGTTAGACATAATGTTTTTTCTTTCTTTCTTCTCTCCTGTTTTCCTGGAAGCTGAATTTCTCGAGATTACCCTCTAGCATGACTTTAAAAATTATCTTGATGTTTTTTTATTTATTTATTTTTTTTTTTTTTTTGTGTGTGTGTGTGTGTGTGTATGTACTGTCAACCAGGGTGACGCGCTGTCTGTAGATTTTTACTTGCTCTCAATTTTCCATAGTGAAACAATGCAATATTTATTTTCAGGTTAGAATTAAATCACCTCTCTCTCTATATATATATATATATATGTATATATATAACAAGTATTTATATATATGAAATTAAAATAAAAATTTGAAGATTAGAAAAACCAACAGGAGATTTACAAACCAATGAGCAAAATTGCTGCAAAAGGAAATGTAAAACAGGAGTATAGGAATAATTTAACAATTGAAATCGTACATATATTCGCTTTTAAAAAATTTCTTATTTAAAAAACATCGTTTAGCTAAGCAGCTTTTAGCGCTAGCTTTCTCTGTTTTACGTTTTATTATAATAAATTTTAAATTTGTTTCCTCCCCCCCCCCCCCCCACTTTTTTTTTTAAATGCCTTTAAACCTTTTAGTTAACGACCTTGACTGTAGGATTTTTTTACAAATATTTTGTACCTTTCATATGTTCACACACTTTAAAAGAATTCGCATTTTATGCAATAATGATTGTGATTTAAAAATAGCTCTTAAAATCCTTGCAAATTAACTGTCATGTCTTAACTTATAACCGAACGTTTCAGTGTTTTCCTCTTTCGATCTGTTTCAGATCTGTTAGATTTCTGTTCTGTTAAAGGTGGTTTTCTGTTTGGTGAGAAGTTGGGGGCTAAGGATGGTTATTGGCTAATTGCTACTATCCTTTCAGAAACTTCTCTTTAACTCCTACACGGAAGGGCCTCCCTGATGAAGACTTCTGTGTGTTTTGGGGTTTTATTTCATTTCATTTGTTAAATTATTCCTATATATATATATATATATATATACATATTCGTACTAATTTATATTTTCTTTTTTATTTATTAAAAAAAATATGTATATACTTTTTTTTTAAATTAAAACACGGGGCAGTACCCCTATTGAATGTGGTGTAAAGTGAAGACTGAAATTCAACTCAACGACGCAATGCGATTACCAAAAAAAAAAAAAAAATAATAATATTAATAAATGAAGTTAAGCCCGAAAAGTCTCAAAATATCTTGTTTTAAAAAATACTACAGTACAAATACTACCAGAACTACTAAATAAAAACTTAATGCATGCTCAAAGTGGATATGACCTACTAAATGAAGACCAAAAGGAAGAAGGAAATATTGCTGCACTCACGTCTCGAAGATCAGACTTCACTTGCCAAGTGTCCTGTTCGAATTCCGATTAAGGCGTAATTTGTAGTAGTTCGAAATTCAGTTGAAGCCGTAAGCTGTTGTCTAATAAACTTCTTTGTGTTTAAAAAGAAAAAAAAAAGACTGTAGAGCAATACCTTAAAAACAAAACCTCAGGATCTCAAGGAACACACAACTCAGTACCAGGATTTTTCAGTGTGTTTAAGAAAATTCCAAAGAGTCATCACATCGAGAAAATAGCAAATGTACTATAAAGACAAAATTGACAAGAAAAGTGCTTTTGAAAATATGAAGAACGTACGAACAGAAATTATAAAGAAAAGGAAACAAAAGAAGCCAGAATTTAAAAATAATAATAATAAAATAAAATAAAAGCTGGTGAGAGAAAAAACAACAAGAGGGACATAATCAAACAAGAAAGTAAAGAAATAACACTTTAAAAAAAAAAAAAAAAAAAAAAATCAACATGAAATAAGGAAAACTTTTCAAGAACGCATTAATGTAGCAGGAATACTTTCGTTGATTAAAATAATTTTTCATGCTATACAATTAATAATTCATTTTTTATTTTGCTCAATTCTTCAAGAATTCAAAGATTTCTGTTACTGGAACAAAATGATGTCCACTATTCCTCTAGCGTGTCCACTACCAGCCCATTTTAAACTCTCTGGAAAAAAAAAAATAAATACATATAAATATGCTACAATTAGCAAATTTCGCAGTGTAGTCGTATGTAGGAAAAATGAAGAAGAAAACATCAGAAATAATATTCGAACTAAAACAAAACAACTTTAACAGTAAGTAACTTTATTTATTTTTCTTCCATAACACAAATAGAAGAAAATTAAAATATCTTGCACTATTGGGAGTTAGAAAAGATTATATCAATATTTTCATTGGATTTATAAAATACAAAATGTAATATATTTTATGTTTCTGTGGAGAAAATCTTAATGATTTTCAAAGTTAAATAAAATTCAATGAACTGTAAATATGACATAATTATTCTGAGAATTTAATGTTTTATTCCCTTTCTTTTCTGACAAATTTTATAAAGTGAATTAGAATATTCTATGGAAAAACAAATATTTTCATTTGCTATATTTTTTTGTAATTAATTATATTTACGCTTTGAAAGTAAATGCAATAGATTTAGCTTTCTTTTAATTTGAATAAAGAATTTTCAATAAATCAAAAAAAAAAATAATAATAATAATAATTTGGAATTTAGAGAGTTATCCGATCTTTAAAATTTTAAGAAATTAATTTAATAAGTACTTTTTAAAAATAATTTTTAATTACTTTGTTTAAGCTGTATTGACGTTTTTCCATTACAGTTGCTTCAATAAAAATATTTTCAATGAAAATTAAATTAAAAGAAGAATTAAAATTTCAAATTCAAGTATTAGACTACTCTTTCAAATTACCAACATCAAAGGTAAAATAATTTAAGTGTTTTTTCTCGAAACATATATAATTCAAATATTTTATAAGAAGATCAAAATATTTGCTCTTATTTGAATATTTTTTTAACTGCAAAGTAAATTTATAATACATTTCAAAAATGATTTAAAATGTATAATTTTTCGAGGGAAAAAAAATAATATTAGTTTTTCAATGAAATATGTGAAAATGAAAAAAAAAAAAAAAAAAAAAAAAAAAAAAAAAAGCACATTTTTTTTAAATTATAAAATTAAATATATGAATAATTATCCAATTAAATCAGTAATGATAAATATACTAGTAAAAATATACATGTTATTTTTAAAAAATTTACTTCAAAAATTCCAATTTTATGTTAAGAATAGTGTTGTGTAAAAATTATTAAATAATTCTCCGTCTTTGTTTTTTTACTTCCATTACCCTGCTATTACTTGGTAAATGTAAGTATTGTATTTGTTCCAAAAATTCAATATCGAATTTTCCCCTGATTTACACGTTTTAATGTCTCCTGAATCCAAGAAAGTAGTTTTTGGCAATTGGTCAGTGTGTGTGTACACTGTAAAAAATTTTGGGTAACTTTACACAACATTGTTGAGGCAGCTTACTTGCCACAACCATATTACGAAACCTTACCAAATAAATTTGTGTAACCTTTGTAGTCCAGGAAGAAAATTTACACTTTCACAATAGATGATATTTACACAGGTTTGTTGTGTAAAGTACGCAGAACAAAAGATAAAATTTCACTCTCACAAATTGTAACTTTGCACAACATTGTTGTGTAAAGTATGCAGATCAGTAAGTACAGTCGCCAGAAGTATTCTTCGAGCAACTCCACCTCGTCAGAATTTTTCACGATTCGATTAAGTTGTCGGTTTGAATAATAAATATTTAGAATTTAAATATATTATTTAAATATTTTATTTTAATAATAAAATATTTATTATTTAAATATTTTATTTTAATAATAAAATATTTATTATTTGTTTATCGAATCGTTAAAAATATATTATTTGTTTATCGAATCGTTAAAAAAATATATTCAATATTGGTACAGCATTCATTTAAAAAATGTCCTTATTCAATATTGTAAATTTCAGACAGAATGAAGGAATGAGTACGGCTATTTATAAAGAATGAATCCAAGTCAATCAACCAATCAACCAACCTTAAAAAAAAAAAAAAAATATATATATATATATATATATATATATATATTTTTTTTTTTCAAGGTTGGTTGATTGGTTCATTTAAAAAAATAATCCTTATACAATATTGTAAATTTCTATCTCAGAGACATTAGCTATCTCAGATTCAAAGGCATCGTTTCAATATTGAAATATTACTATTATCTCTCTCTCAGACCAATTCAAAGTCTCAATTTATAAACATCCAATATTGGCACTCTATCTATCGCAAAAAAATGGGCCGAACGAAGCGTCAAAGACAGAAATCTGCCATGAGACGCTTCGTTCGGCCCATTTTTTTGCCCCCTCCAGATTTAAGTCATCAGTTTGTACCATCTAGATCGATCCCCCACAAAGACTTTGATTTTGGACGGAGGGGTGTCTGTCCAAGAAATAGTCTCAAATCTATCTTCGTGGAGGCGAGGGTCGTCATCGTGGTCCCCATCAAAGAACAGCATGGTTCTGTCTATGAAATCTTTTAAGAATTCATTTATGAATGTGTCAGAGTCCCTCACGATCCGAATTCGGATGGCTTTATGGATGCATGAGGTGGGTACTATAGGGTCTAGAATCTGGATTTTAGAGGATGTCAGCATGGCCTCGAATCCCAACGACGACAGGGCATCTCCAAAATGTATCTCGTCGACTGGATACACCCAGGTATTGGCTAGAGAGATAGGTAACCTGACCCTCCTGTAAACGAGATCGCACACCTTCAGCCTGGTCGTTTTTTTCACATAGGATCGACCCATCAGCTTGGCCACATCAGAGGCCCTGACGAACAAAAGTCCATCCGCAGAGACTACGAATAGGATTTTAGCGTCAAGCTGTGGATGTTCAATAGTGAATAGCATGACTTATGGCAATAGAAGTCAAAATGATGCAGGCTCTTAGAGGCAGCTCGTATATATACCCGAGTCGTGACCTCGTTTTATCAGGCTTTACTAAGAAAACAGGATGTATCAGCTGTTTTTTGAGGATGCGATAAAATCTGTCCTTCTAGAACGATAAAATTATTTATATAATTAGTTTAAACGGGATCTTGCATAAGCTACCGATAGCATGAGGATGTGCGTCACAGGACGTGCGTCACAGGATGTAGATAAGATATTTACTTGGAATTTAGATAGAACTAAAGATTACTGCTAGTATATATACAGGCTGCTGGACGAGACATTTCATTCTGAGCTACTGCTTACTGTTCTCCAAAATGATCTTCCAAATTCTATCTGATGAACTGAATGTTAAATTGACATGCTTTTTGTCATTTGACAACCAAATTTTTATCAAAGGCCGAGACGTGGCCTATTACATGGGGCATGAAAACCCCAGTAGAGTGGTGAACTTGTGCCATATAACGGTAACGGACATTGCTCCTGAGGGCTTGAAACTACCCCCGTCTCTAGCCAAGACATGCGTCTTTGGACTAGAGGATGCAAAAATATTGATGGATATGCATCCAGGAGAGTTTGATTCCCTATTTCAGGGGCCGATTGAAATTCTTACGCCCATCGAATGCAGCTTAAACCTGAGGCGGCCTGTCCAGGTTAAGCTCGCAGCCATAACCTCATCCAATGCCACAATGGAGAGTTTCTTGGCCGATTTAAAGAATGTCATGGAGGAGTACCTGGCAACGGTACCCATGGACACCTATGTGTTTGGCGAACGATATGGGGACTTGGAGCTAGGCTATTTCCCCCGAAAAATAAAAGTTTTGGTGGGAAACAAGCCCTACTTCTATAAATCCTCGTCTTAAGATCAGGACGAGGTGCAAAAAAATGGGTCGAGCGAAGCCTCTCATGACATAAGTCATTGAGGCTTCGCTCGGCCCATTTTTTTGCGATAGATAGAGTGCCAACATTGGATGCGTACCGATTTGAACTTGTAATTTTCAAGGGATATGGCTTAGCTATAAGATAATTTTGATAAAATATCTATAGACAAATTTAAGGTATCTGAGTTTAAAAATTTAATTGTTTCATTTAAAATTTACTGTGTAAAATTTAAAATTTTTAAAGACTAAGTGTGGCGGTCATTATAATTCTAATTTTTCAAGGGATATGGCTTAGCTATAAGATAAATATGAAACTTGGTCGATAGCTAAATTTAAGGGATCTGAATTTAAAAATTTAATTTTTTTCGTTTAAAATTTATATGTAAAATTTTTAAAGACTAAGTGTAGCCAAGCCAACATTGAAAGCGTACCGATTGTAATTTTCAAGGGATATGGCTTAGCTATAAGATAAATATGAATCTTGGTAAAATATATAGATTCAATAGCTAAATTTAAGGGATCTGAGTTTAAAAATTTAATTTTTTCATTTAAAATTTATATGTAAAATTTAAAATTTTTAAAGGTTAAGTGTAGCCAAGCCAGTTATTATGATCTATAAAAAGATTTTCGAGAAACTATTGACAGGATAAGCGGCTTCGATTAAAATTACAATCAGATCTCTATAAAAAGATTTTTCGAGAAGTGTTGACAGGATATTATGTAAGCCTTTCCTCAGGAAGCCCGGTTATAATCAGATCGATAAAAATTGCTCAAGAGACAGGATATTATGCAAGCCTTTCCTCTTGATAAGCGGTTCTTAGAAAATTACTATACCGATTTGAACTTGTAATTTTCAAGGGATATGGCTTAGCTATAAGATAATTTTGATAAAATATCTATAGACAAATTTAAGGTATCTGAGTTTAAAAATTTAATTGTTTCATTTAAAATTTACTGTGTAAAATTTAAAATTTTTAAAGACTAAGTGTGGCGGTCATTATAATTCTAATTTTTCAAGGGATATGGCTTAGCTATAAGATAAATATGAAACTTGGTCGATAGCTAAATTTAAGGGATCTGAATTTAAAAATTTAATTTTTTTCGTTTAAAATTTATATGTAAAATTTTTAAAGACTAAGTGTAGCCAAGCCAACATTGAAAGCGTACCGATTGTAATTTTCAAGGGATATGGCTTAGCTATAAGATAAATATGAATCTTGGTAAAATATATAGATTCAATAGCTAAATTTAAGGGATCTGAGTTTAAAAATTTAATTTTTTCATTTAAAATTTATATGTAAAATTTAAAATTTTTAAAGGTTAAGTGTAGCCAAGCCAGTTATTATGATCTATAAAAAGATTTTCGAGAAACTATTGACAGGATAAGCGGCTTCGATTAAAATTACAATCAGATCTCTATAAAAAGATTTTTCGAGAAGTGTTGACAGGATATTATGTAAGCCTTTCCTCAGGAAGCCCGGTTATAATCAGATCGATAAAAATTGCTCAAGAGACAGGATATTATGCAAGCCTTTCCTCTTGATAAGCGGTTCTTAGAAAATTACTATCAGATCCTGTCCGGGTATATATACGAGTGTCCAGCGAGAGCTCTTCAATTGCTAGTCGATCTCTCTACTAGCTGCTTAGATTCATTAGCTCTCTGTCAGTCATGTTTTTCCATGTAAAAAATTATGCTTATGGCGTTGCCTTTAAATGCTTAATGGCCTCTGATGGCACCCTGTTTGTCCGGGCTGAGGACCTGGCTATTTATTCGAGGCACCCTCTAAATCTTCATTTTGCCGAAAAATATGCAGGCCTCACCGTCCGAGACGTAATGGACCCTAAAATCGATTTACCTAAATGGCTCGCTAAGACGAGAATCTTCTCCATTAGCGAAGCCAAACATCATTTGAAAGGGTTCATGGGCGAACAGGAATTTGATAAGATGTTCGATGGTTCGGCCATGGTGAAATACCAGGCTAACATGAAGCTCAGCTTCGAGAAAGCCATAGGTGTTCGATTTGTAGAAAGGTCCCATACCAAGTTCGAAGACTTCCTTGCCACATACCAACTACAGGTGAGGAAATTTTTTGAGCTTGAATATGAGGATTATGAATTATACAAATCTCAAATGACCGGACCGTTGAAGATGACCATCAGGAGGTCATCTAATGAGCAACCCATAGAGAGCTTGAGTTAATCTTTAAAATGAGAGTAAAAAAATGGGTCGAACGAGGTGTCTCATGGCAGAATTTCTGTCTTTGACACCTCGTTCGACCCATTTTTTTGCGATAGATATAGTGCCAACATTGGACGGGTTTAATTTAAGACTTTGAGGGGCTTAATTTAAGTATTTATAAAAAAAATCTATTAAGCTAGTATTGAAGAGGTTATCAGCATAAAAAAAATAATTAAGACGTTTAAGTTGAGACTTTACAATTACATGTATGAAAATATTATTAAGACTGAAAAATATATGGATGGGATTGAATTAAGTATTTTTTCAAAAATGAAGATTTAGACTTTGGGTTGACCAACTTTGGAAACATAATCTTAAAATAAAAATAATTTTGAAAACTAATCGTGGAATCGTGATTCTTATTACATATACATAGTAAAATAAGCAATTTAATTCAGTCGTTTTTTTCAAATTTAAAAAAAATTGAAAATTTTGCAAATTTGACCAACTTTAAAAACGTGATCTTAAAATAAAAATATTTTTGAAAACTAATCATGGAATCGTGATTCTTATTACATATACATAGTAAAATAAGCAATTTAATTCAGTCGTTTTTTTTTCAAATTTAAAAAAAAATTGAAAATTTTGCAAATTTGACCAACTTTAGAAACGTGATCTTAAAATAAAAATATTTTTGAAAACTAATCGTGGAATCGTGATTCTTATTACATATACATAGTAAAATAAGCAATTTAATTACTTTTCAGTCGTTTTTTTTCAAATTTAAAAAAAATTGAAAATTTTGACAGAGGTGATGACACATCAGCAAATTTAGATAAACTATTACTTTAGCATGATATATATATAGGCTAGCTAGAGTCAATCAATCAATCAACCAACCTTGAAAAAAAAAAAAAAAAATGTTTTTTTTTTTTTTTTTTTTTTTTTTTTTTTTTTTTTTAAGGTTGGTTGGTTGATATATATTTATAATGCTAATTGAATTAAGTATATTTTCAAAAATGAAGATTTAGACTTTGAGTTGACTATTGCAAATTCAACCAACTTTAGAAACGTGATCTTAAAATAAAAATATTTTTGAAAACTAATCGTGGAATCATGATTCTTATTACATATACATAGTAAAATAAGCAATTTAATTACTTTTCAGTCGTTTTTTTTCAAATTTAAAAAAAATTGAAAATTTTGCAAATTCGACCAACTTTAGAAACGTAATCTTAAAATAAAAATATTTTTGAAAACTAATCGTGGAATCGTGATTCTTATTACATATACATAGTAAAATAAGCAATTTAATTACTTTTCAGTCGTTTTTTTTTTCAAATTTATAAAAAAAATTAAAATTCGACCAACTTTAGAAACGTAATCTTAAAATAAAAATATTTTTGAAAACTAATCGTGGAATCGTGATTCTTATTACATATACATAGTAAAATAAGCAATTTAATTACTTTTCAGTCGTTTTTTTTTCAAATTTAAAAAAAATTGAAAATTTTGCAAATTTGGCCAACTTTGGAAACGTAATCTTAAAATAAAAATATTTTTGAAAACTAATCGTGGAATCGTGATTCTTATTACATATACATAGTAAAATAAGCAATTTAATTCAGTCGTTTTTTTTTCAAATTTAAAAAAAATTGAAAATTTTGACAGAGGTGGTGGCACATCAGCAAATTTAGATAAACTGTTACTTTAGCATGATATATATAGGCTAGCTAGAGTCAATCAATCAACCAACCTTGAAAAAAAAAAAAAAAAAAAAATTTTTTTTTTTTTTTTTTTTTTTTTTTTTTTTTTTTTAGGTTGGTTGATTGATTGATTGACTCTAGCTAACCTATATATATTATGCTAAAGTATATACATTATCATTGTCCAGCAATGCTTATCTGTTTCAGCGTCCATAAAAATCTTTACTGCATCCTGTTTTCATAGCAAATGAGTTATACAATATCCTGTTTCCGCGACATCTATAATAAGCCTTATCTCATCCTGTTCTCGTAGAAACTGACTTATGCAATATCCTGCATCCTGTCTTCAGATTGACAATATCCTGTTTCATCTAAAATAAGCCTTATCTCATCCTGTTTTCGTAGAAACTGACTTATGCAATATCCTGTCTTCAGATTATACTAATTGAATTAAGTATATTTTCAAAAATGAAGATTTAGACTTTGAGTTGACTATTGCAAATTCGACCAACTTTAGAAACGTAATCTTAAAATAAAAATATTTTTGAAAACTAATCGTGATTCTTATTACATATACATAGTAAAATAAGCAATTTAATTCAGTCGTTTTTTTCAAATTAAAAAAAAATGAAAATTTTGCAAATTTGACCAACTTTAGAAACGTAATCTTAAAATAAAAATATTTTTGAAAACTAATCGTGGAATCGTGATTCTTATTACATATACATAGTAAAATAAGCAATTTAATTCAGTCGTTTTTTTTTCAAATTTAAAAAAAATTGAAAATTTTGACAGAGGTGGTGGCACATCAGCAAATTTAGATAAACTGTTACTTTAGCATGATATATATAGGCTAGCTAGAGTCAATCAATCAATCAACCAACCTTCAAAAAAAAAAAAAAAAAAAAAATTTTTTTTTTTTTCTTTTTTTTTTTTTTTTTTTTTTTTTTTTCAAAGGTTGGTTGATTGGTTGATTGACTCAAAGATTTTTTTCACAGTTGGTAGTTTAACATAATTAAACTATCTCTCTACGAGCCAGCTTGACGGTCAACTCATACGCTCTGTCTTTTTCATCAACTATATAGTCTTTCTCTATTTCCTCAAACTTTCTCTTAACCGTAGCAGTCAATTCTTGAAGCATGTCGCCCGATTTGACAGACCATATACCTTCAGCTCTCACACGCATGGAAAAGTTGCTAGGTTTCTCTTCTTCAGTATCCCCATACCTGGATTCTACCGACGGGGGTGCGTAGATATTTGTATGTTGTTCGCAGACTGCCCTCGAGTATTCGTAATACCCTTTAAGCCAATCTTGTAAATTCATCTCGCCTTCGTTTCGAACTGTGATGTCAAAGGCCATCCTTCTGCTGAACGGTATAATGCTGGGATACGTAGAGGTTACCCGGCCATCGGTCCACAGTTTCTGGATACGGTAGATCTCCTCGATAGGCATTCGGTGCGTCTTCACAAGTACCTGAAGCATATCGTTGAAATCAAACACGCGCCTGGAACTCATGTTCAAGCGTTGTGCATTGGGATATAGATTAGCCAGATCCTTGTTGGAATATCGATGTGCAAAGTTGTAAGGTGACGCGTAGCCTAGATATTTGCCAACATCGACGGCTATGAAATAAACATCTCTACCAACAGTAGCGGCTATGAGTGCAGGCTTGGTATCAAAACAAATTTTCAGATACATGATTGCGTTATGATGGCAACTAGAATGGACAGAATGATGGTAGCTTGAGTACGGAACCACTATTTATACAGAATATCCATGAGTGGGCGTGGCATGTAAAAAAAAAAAAAAAAAAAAAAAAAAAATTTTTTTTTTTTTTTTTTTTTTTCAAGTTAGTTGTTTATTTAGTTCTAGAAAACTTCTTTATAAGCTTATCCGCCTCGTTTTCAATCTCTGTACGAATCGAGTCCAAGTCATAGCTGCAGCCCTCGTCCTTTTCATAGACTGAAATTATATCTTTTAGCGAATCGCTCACCATTTCTTCTTTGATTTTTTCAAAGTCTTCGCCGATTTTGGAGTACGCAGATAGGTATCTATTATAATTTACATAATTTTTGATCTTGTACTTGTTCAGAGCTTGTTCGTTAAACTGCTTACGCTTAACCTTAAAAATGTTCCTAGAGCGTGGAGATTCTTCAGCGTCGGCCTTCATGACGAATCCTTCTAGCGGACACTCTGCATAAGCGCTGGGATACGTTTCAACTTTTTCGTACAGATCCCCTATTGTTTGGTAATCTAAATCTAAGATGGGTACGTGGGGTAGCTTCACTCGCTGGAAAATATTCACGGCATCGCTATACTTCATAAACGTATCTGAATCCAGTTGGTAGATGTCGAAGGCCTGAAAAAAGACAGTATTGCTACCGAATACGGCTTCGGATTCAAAATCACGATAGGTTATTCTCTTCATGTGGCTTCCGAATACTTCTCCATAAATGATAAAATTGTCATGTAAAATGTCTTTGATAAGCCGTACCTTTTCCGACAGCGGTTCCAAGATTGCGTTCAAGTTAAAAAGGCGTGTCTTTTCATCTAGCACTACGTTTCTAGATTGTATCCTGAACGTATTCTTCACGTAGCCAATACCGATATTAGAGCCATCCAATTTTTCGGTAGCTATTAAAGGTATGCCCGAATAAATTTGGCTTGTGATCTCGTGGTACTTGATAAGGGCCATCGTAAATAGATTAGAAACAGAACGGTCAGACTAGAAAATATCTAATAAGCTATTTCAATGAGTATGAAGACAGAATGAATGTAGCTTGAGTACGGAGCCGCTATTTATACTAAATATAAATCAACTAATCAACCAACCAACTGAAAAAAAAAAAAAAAAAAAAAAAAAAAAAAAATTTTTTTTTTTTTTTTTTTTTTTTTTTTTTCATAGCGGCTCCGTACTCAAGCTACATTCATTCTGTTGGTTGGTTGGTTTCTAAAGTTATTTTTCTAAAGATATTTCTAAGTTGGCTGCTACAGTTATATTTCTAAGTTGGCCGTTAAAGCTATATTTCTAAGTTGGCTACTAAAGCTATATTTCTTTAGCCAATCATTGTAGATGGCGCTGCAGTCTATATATATAGTATATATATAGTATATCTATTAGGGTGGGTGGGAGTGGAATTTATTTCTTCTACTGTACGGTTATGCATAAACTCGCTCCTGACCCACTTCCTTTAAAATAGGATGAAATAGCATAATTTATACAGTATTGGCTTTGAAAACAAGACTTTTGTCTGACAAATTACAAAATACTGCAGGTTTTCATGAAATCAGGATAGATCATAGGCTTTTATAGAAAAATCTAACTTTCCATGAATCTTGCTGAAAACCTATTACGAGACATAGTGACCCGTTGCTGGCGAGACACAATGAGCGTGTAGTCATGTTAGCCATAGTATATATAGACAAGCTTCAAGGGTGGGCGTGGCACCTAAAAAAAAAAAAAAAAAAAATTTTTTTTTTTTTTCAAGGTTGGTTGGTTGGTTGATTACATTCTCTATATATAGTATCGCTGACGTGCCACTTCATCAGTCTATCTCAATCTTTGCCAGCAACGGTTGTTTCAAAGGCAGGATATCCTCGCCGATAGCAACAGGACATCCTCTCTAAGCGATAATCTAAAAGGTCATCTGGTCGAGCCTTATCAGATGTCATGCATCCGCTCGCCAGAGTATAAATACCGGCCTCTCGCCTCAGCTTATTCATTCTGACCCTCTGCTTTTTGAAATGGCCACTCTATCATTTGACTCTCTGACGGATGAACGAGTTGATTGCGACTGTGTCATAATACCGCAATGGAACGTATTGAACACCCCTCGCGTATCTTGTGAGCTAATATGTAATTATGATCGTTCTATGAATATGCCAGCTCCAGCTATCATTCCCAAACCTAAGCCAGCTCCCACACCTAAACCGGCTCCAGTTCTCATTCAAAAACCAGCACCAGCACTTAAACCAGATCCAGTTCTCACACCTAAGCCTGATCCAGTTCCCACACCTAAGCCTGATCCAGTTCCCACACCTGATCCAGTTCAAATTTCAATACCCATGTCAGAGATGATGTATTTTAAAGTACCAACGCTATTAAGCCCGCTACCAAAATCTCCAATTTCAGAAGACCCGTCCAAAGTAACAACTTATCGTGCCTGGAAGCCTCCACCGAAGATAGATTTCGTGGTACGGCCTAAGTTAAAAACTGCTGGCTTTGAAGATCCTAGAATTCGAAGACGGCAGGGCATAGTCGTTCTCAAGTCGGACGTCGATCTGAGAGATGGCAAATGTTACAGCTTCATACAAACAGAGGTCAGGAAAAATTACTGTTGGGTTTAAGCCCAAACGATTTATAAAAAAATCGGGTCGAACGAAGTGTCTCATGGCAGATTACTGTCTTTGACACTTCGTTCGACCCGTTTTTTTTGTAACAATTATATTGCCAATATTGGATGCGTTTAAGATTTTGACTTAAGATTTTTGACTTAAGAATTTGAATGGATATTTTTATAACTGAAGTCTTGGAGATATATATTTTTATCCAACTTAAAACAGTTTGGCAAAACAATATTATTTTCAAATCAAAAACTATAAAATTGAAATGATAAACTTTGAAAAAATTGCAAAGTCCAAAAAAAAATAGTATCTTGAAAAAATTATAGAAATCGGCCAAAGACACTTTAACATGATATATATAGGTTAGCTAGAGTCAATCAACCAATCAATCAACCTTGAAAAAAAAAAAAAAAAAAAAATTTTTTTTTTTTTTTTTTTTTTTTTTCAAGGTTGGTTGATTGATTGATTGACTCTAGCTAACCTATATATATCATGTTAAAGTGTATACATCCAGCAATGCTTATCTGCGTCTATAAAAATCTTTACTGCATCCTGTTTCATAGCAAATGAGTTATACAATATCCTGTTTCCGCGTTTAGCGACATCTATAAATAGCTCATCCTGTTTTCGTAGAAACTGACTTATGCAATATCCTGTCTTCAGATTGACAATATCCTGTTTCCGCGTCCAGCGACTCTATAATAAGCCTTATCTTATCGTAGAAACCGACTTATGCAATATCCTGCATCAGATTGACTATATAAGCTCTGGCATTTGATCGAATAGCCATTCTCTCTTCGGAGCTTTGAACTACCAATATGTATAAAAATCAATGCTCTCTGAAGAAGCTTAAAGCGGTAAACTCGCTACGAAACCGTTTTGGTGTTATCGAACTGTTTCCCAAAAACCTTTCGCCTACCGTTAAAAAATTGGAAGAGTATCCACACTTCCAAACCATGATCGGTGAAGGCAAGATTTGTGTATTCTGTCTATACATGACGTCCGATTTGAAGATTGAATTCAAAAAACGTACTCTGACGGACAAGATAACGAATACAATCCCAGCCATAGGCAGAGAGGCCAAGACAAACTATCCGCTGAGACCTCAGGAGATTAAATGGAGCACTCTGATGAACCGATATAAAAGACCCCCCAGCGAAGCCAACAGAACCAACGCCGACGTGAGAATTGGTTTCAAGTGCCCCAACAATCAGTTTCTTGTAAAGTCCTATTTTACGTTTGGCCAGCGAACCGTCGGACAAGGATGCGCCCATATCATACAGACTTTGAACGTGCCATTCCTGTTCTTTGTGAGGCGTCCTGGCGAGACACGAGTGAGAGCGGACAACAGATACTTTGCTGGCGACAAGCTCCACTACTACGATCGTTTCATATTGATTGCCGACTCCAGTTACAAGGTGCCTGCTGGGACCACATACATTCTGTTTACAACTCAAAAAAACTTTTTCAGTTTGGACATTGTGCCAGAGAATTTAGAGTTGGGCTTCGAAACCAAAAATCCTTTGGTAGAACGCATAACAAAAATAGATGGTATGTACGACGTATCCGTACCAACGCCCATGATACAGCATATAGATGATGAAGACGACTCCCCCGTGGAAATGAGTACTGAAGTCGCCAGAATAACATCTAAATATTTTGATAAGCCAATGTCTCCAATCTCAGAGCCATCCCAAGAGCCAGAGATCTATTTTCCTGAATCATCCCAAGAGTCGTCCCAAGAACCAGAGCCAGAGATCTATTTTCCTGTGGACAGAAGAACAATAGTCATAACAACAAACTTTGCAGCCCAATACAAGTCTCTGACTTTTAAAGACTGGAAAAATTTGAAAGATCGCCCCGACAATAACTTTGTACGCCCCTACGGACCAGATCTACCTGGACTTGACCTGAGAATTAAATCGGTAAAACGGAAGGCTGAGACAAATCCCAAGAGTGCCAAGAAACATAAGCCATCTTTCAAGGAGGCGGCCACAAATACAGAGCCAGTCCCACTACCACCTGAGCCAGTTTTTAAACGTCCAGCACCCATTGAAAGTCCTGATCCCATTGAAGATCCTGAACCCATTGAAAGTCCTGAACCCATTGAAAGTCCTGAGATATGTCCAGAGCCCGTTGAAGATCCTGAATCCATTGAAAGTCCTGAACCCATTGAAAATCCTGAGATATGTCCAGAACCCATTGAAAATCCTGATCCCATTGAAAATCCTGAGATATGCCCCATTGAAAATCCTGAACCCATTGAAAATCCAGAATATTTTTATGGATGGCCTACTATTGAAAGCTCAGAGGTACAAACTGAACTGGATGAGCTTGATAATATTCTATGCACGCCTTTATCCATGCCAGCGGATACGTTAGACTCGTTGATGGATGATCTTATGACGCCATCAACTATACAGTATACGATGGAACCGCTGGAGACTCAGTTCAAAATGCCAGGATTTGAACTGCCAGATTTCATGTAAAAATAAAAATATGTAAAATTTAAAAAATTTGGGTCAAACGAGGATTCCTCATGTTTAGATTTGTCATTATGACCTATCTTTACGATGGAAGCCTCGTTTGACCCATTTTTTTTAAATCAAAATGCTACCAATATTGGTATTGAAAAAAAAATAACTTGTAAAATTTATTAGAACAATAAAAAAATTGGGTCAAACGGGGCTTCCTCATGTTTAGATTTGTCAGTATGACTTATCTTTACAATGGAAGCCTCGTTTGACCCATTTTTTTTAAATCATAATGCTACCAATATTGGATTTGTAAAAATAATAACTTGTAAATTTTATCAGATTAATTAGAAAGTGACACATGACAATACTTTATAAAAGTCCATCTAAGTCACATTAAAATCAACCAACCAACCAACCTTGAAAAAAAAAAAAAAAAAAAAAAATATATATATATATATATATATTTTTTTTTTTTTTCAAGGTTGGTTGGTTGATTGGTTGATATATATTTGTTTCCTCGTTCATCACTTTTCATTTATCAAGATTAACTTTTCAATTTAATCCGATCATGTTTTTATTCAAAGGCTAAGTTTCAAAGCCTCATTTTAAATGAAACCTGTTAATTTTGATCACGTGGATCGCTTGGCCATCCAAGAGGACTTCATTAATATTAAAACCATGACAAAACGTAGCAATTAGATGTTTGAACTGACCCTTTAAAATTTATCTAAGCCATAGTAGCCTTTCAATTTTGACCGGTTAAACGTGGATTAGCTATGCAAGAGGACATGATAAAACTGAGTCCTGTATCTGAAACAGGTCAAACGAAGACCTGGCAATTGAAAACGGAGCATTGCTTAGCAGGTAAAATTGAAACGGGCTGGGCTAGTCAGGATAAACGTAACCATTGAACTCTGGGCCATGCTTAGCAGTAGCAGCCCATATTGTAAAAATAATATTTACGAGATGCAATGGCAAAGCGACAAATGAAAAGCTTAAAAGTAGCGGCCCTATGTCCAAATACTAGTCTATGGCATCATTTTAAATGTTAATATTAAGCCATCCAAGAGACCTTAATAGAATCGGCTTACTGAACAGGTGAAATCTGAAAGACGTAGAGAGTCCATATTGTAAAAATTTAAAATTATAAACTTCAAAAGTGGATATATGTAGGAAGTGTGTTAAGTTTTAAAGTCACATGACCACACCCACTCTTAAAATAAAACCAACCAACCTTGAAAAAAAAAAAAAAAAAAAAAAAAAAAATATTTTTTTTTTTTTTTTTTTTCAAGGTTGGTTGGTTGGTTTTATTTTAAGAGTGGGTGTGGTCATGTGACTAGTAAATATCATCGGATCAAAAAGTGATATAACCGAGATTAATTTCGGTGCTAAAAAGAAGAACCCAAATTGTCTTCCCAACTGGCTGAACCCAGATTAGGTATTTTTTAGCTTAAAATCTTAGCTGATCTGAGTTTGGTCGTTGGTAAAAAATATCAGCGGATTTTTCTAAGGCCCAAATGAAATTCTTTCAAACTAAATCTGGCAGACTATAAATTTATTAAGAATCTGAGTTACACAACGAGAAGCACTTTGGGGGAGCCACTTTGATTTAGAAAAAGAGAGCGTTTCCTTTAAAGTCAGATCTGTCTCGGTACTACGTTTTGGGCTCGTCCAAGCTTCAGATCCTCTGGTTTTCGTTAGACTTCTTAGAGATTTTGACCTTGACCCCGAACGAAGAGGTTATTGACCCCAAGGAAAGGTTATTGACCCCCATGAACTGAGTCGATACACTGAGTCGATACTCTTTGTCTTAAACTATCATTTTCGGCTTTCAAGTTGGCCACTTCACCTTTCAAACTATCATTTTCAGCTTTCAAACTATCATTTTCAGTTTTCAAGATAGTCATTTCTGCTTTCAGCCTTTCCATTGCCTCTTTCAGGCTAGCAATTTCGTTCACGTGTAAATTATAAATAATTTCCAAATATTCCAGTTTTTGGATTTGTAGCATTTCTCTCAGTTCCCTGATATTATTTTCGTAACTCTCTTTCATTTTTTTCATTTCGGCCTCTATCCCTTTGCATCGTCCCAATACGGGCATCACGCATTGAATGTACATCTGTTGAAGTCTGCTGGGTTCCCAATAATCTTCTTTCACGACTTCGTAAAACATCTTGTAATCTTGTTCGGTGCCTGGCGTAAAAAACATCTTTTTTTCGTTGTTCAGATGCAAGAAGTATTGGGTACGCCTGCTAGCCGACTTGAAAGAAAATAATAGTTTAAGACAAAGAGTATCGACTCAGTGTATCGACTCAGTTCATGGGGGTCAATAACCTTTCCTTGGGGTCAATAACCTCTTCGTTCGGGGTCAAGGTCAAAATCTCTAAGAAGTCTAACGAAAACCAGAGGATCTGAAGCTTGGACGAGCCCAAAACGTAGTACCGAGACAGATCTGACTTTAAAGGAAACGCTCTCTTTTTCTAAATCAAAGTGGCTCCCCCAAAGTGCTTCTCGTTGTGTAACTCAGATTCTTAATAAATTTATAGTCTGCCAGATTTAGTTTGAAAGAATTTCATTTGGGCCTTAGAAAAATCCGCTGATATTTTTTACCAACGACCAAACTCAGATCAGCTAAGATTTTAAGCTAAAAAATACCTAATCTGGGTTCAGCCAGTTGGGAAGACAATTTGGGTTCTTCTTTTTAGCACCGAAATTAATCTCGGTTATATCACTTTTTGATCCGATGATATTTACTAGTCACATGACCACACCCACTCTTAAAATAAAACCAACCAACCAACCTTGAAAAAAAAAAAAAAAAAAAAAAATATTTTTTTTTTCAAGGTTGGTTGGTTTTATTTTAAGAGTGGGTGTGGTCATGTGACTTTAAAACTTAACACACTTCCTACATATATCCACTTTTGAAGTTTATAATTTTAAATTTTTACAATATGGACTCTCTACGTCTTTCAGATTTCACCTGTTCAGTAAGCCGATTCTATTAAGGTCTCTTGGATGGCTTAATATTAACATTTAAAATGATGCCATAGACTAGTATTTGGACATAGGGCCGCTACTTTTAAGCTTTTCATTTGTCGCTTTGCCATTGCATCTCGTAAATATTATTTTTACAATATGGGCTGCTACTGCTAAGCATGGCCCAGAGTTCAATGGTTACGTTTATCCTGACTAGCCCAGCCCGTTTCAATTTTACCTGCTAAGCAATGCCCCGTTTTCAATTGCCAGGTCTTCGTTTGACCTGTTTCAGATACAGGACTCAGTTTTATCATGTCCTCTTGCATAGCTAATCCACGTTTAACCGGTCAAAATTGAAAGGCTACTATGGCTTAGATAAATTTTAAAGGGTCAGTTCAAACATCTAATTGCTACGTTTTGTCATGGTTTTAATTTTAATGAAGGCCTCTTGGATGGCCAAGCGATCCACGTGATCAAAATTAACAGGTTTCATTTAAAATGAGGCTTTGAAACTTAGCCTTTGAATAAAAACATGATCGGATTAAATTGAAAAGTTAATCTTGATAAATGAAAAGTGATGAACGAGGAAACAAATATATATCAACCAATCAACCAACCAACCTTGAAAAAAAAAAAAAAAATATATATATATATATTTTTTTTTTTTTTTTTTTTTTTTCAAGGTTGGTTGGTTGGTTGATTTTAATGTGACTTAGATGGACTTTTATAAAGTATTGTCATGTGTCACTTTCTAATTAATCTGATAAAATTTACAAGTTATTATTTTTACAAATCCAATATTGGTAGCATTATGATTTAAAAAAAATGGGTCAAACGAGGCTTCCATTGTAAAGATAAGTCATACTGACAAATCTAAACATGAGGAAGCCCCGTTTGACCCAATTTTTTTATTGTTCTAATAAATTTTACAAGTTATTTTTTTTTCAATACCAATATTGGTAGCATTTTGATTTAAAAAAAATGGGTCAAACGAGGCTTCCATCGTAAAGATAGGTCATAATGACAAATCTAAACATGAGGAATCCTCGTTTGACCCAAATTTTTTAAATTTTACATATTTTTATTTTTACATGAAATCTGGCAGTTCAAATCCTGGCATTTTGAACTGAGTCTCCAGCGGTTCCATCGTATACTGTATAGTTGATGGCGTCATAAGATCATCCATCAACGAGTCTAACGTATCCGCTGGCATGGATAAAGGCGTGCATAGAATATTATCAAGCTCATCCAGTTCAGTTTGTACCTCTGAGCTTTCAATAGTAGGCCATCCATAAAAATATTCTGGATTTTCAATGGGTTCAGGATTTTCAATGGGGCATATCTCAGGATTTTCAATGGGATCAGGATTTTCAATGGGTTCTGGACATATCTCAGGATTTTCAATGGGTTCAGGACTTTCAATGGATTCAGGATCTTCAACGGGCTCTGGACATATCTCAGGACTTTCAATGGGTTCAGGACTTTCAATGGGTTCAGGATCTTCAATGGGATCAGGACTTTCAATGGGTGCTGGACGTTTAAAAACTGGCTCAGGTGGTAGTGGGACTGGCTCTGTATTTGTGGCCGCCTCCTTGAAAGATGGCTTATGTTTCTTGGCACTCTTGGGATTTGTCTCAGCCTTCCGTTTTACCGATTTAATTCTCAGGTCAAGTCCAGGTAGATCTGGTCCGTAGGGGCGTACAAAGTTATTGTCGGGGCGATCTTTCAAATTTTTCCAGTCTTTAAAAGTCAGAGACTTGTATTGGGCTGCAAAGTTTGTTGTTATGACTATTGTTCTTCTGTCCACAGGAAAATAGATCTCTGGCTCTGGTTCTTGGGACGACTCTTGGGATGATTCAGGAAAATAGATCTCTGGCTCTTGGGATGGCTCTGAGATTGGAGACGTTGGCTTATCAAAATATTTAGATGTTATTCTGGCGACTTCAGTACTCATTTCCACGGGGGAGTCGTCTTCATCATCTATATGCTGTATCATGGGCGTTGGTACGGATACGTCGTACATACCATCTATTTTTGTTATGCGTTCTACCAAAGGATTTTTGGTTTCGAAGCCCAACTCTAAATTCTCTGGCACAATGTCCAAACTGAAAAAGTTTTTTTGAGTTGTAAACAGAATGTATGTGGTCCCAGCAGGCACCTTGTAACTGGAGTCGGCAATCAATATGAAACGATCGTAGTAGTGGAGCTTGTCGCCAGCAAAGTATCTGTTGTCCGCTCTCACTCGTGTCTCGCCAGGACGCCTCACAAAGAACAGGAATGGCACGTTCAAAGTCTGTATGATATGGGCGCATCCTTGTCCGACGGTTCGCTGGCCAAACGTAAAATAGGACTTTACAAGAAACTGATTGTTGGGGCACTTGAAACCAATTCTCACGTCGGCGTTGGTTCTGTTGGCTTCGCTGGGGGGTCTTTTATATCGGTTCATCAGAGTGCTCCATTTAATCTCCTGAGGTCTCAGCGGATAGTTTGTCTTGGCCTCTCTGCCTATGGCTGGGATTGTATTCGTTATCTTGTCCGTCAGAGTACGTTTTTTGAATTCAATCTTCAAATCGGACGTCATGTATAGACAGAATACACAAATCTTGCCTTCACCGATCATGGTTTGGAAGTGTGGATACTCTTCCAATTTTTTAACGGTAGGCGAAAGGTTTTTGGGAAACAGTTCGATAACCCCAAAACGGTTTCGTAGCGAGTTTACCGCTTTAAGCTTCTTCAGAGAGCATTGATTTTTATACATATTGGTAGTTCAAAGCTCCGAAGAGAGAATGGCTATTCGATCAAATGCCAGAGCTTATATAGTCAATCTGATGCAGGATATTGCATAAGTCGGTTTCTACGATAAGATAAGGCTTATTATAGAGTCGCTGGACGCGGAAACAGGATATTGTCAATCTGAAGACAGGATATTGCATAAGTCAGTTTCTACGAAAACAGGATGAGCTATTTATAGATGTCGCTAAACGCGGAAACAGGATATTGTATAATTCATTTGCTATGAAACAGGATGCAGTAAAGATTTTTATAGACGCAGATAAGCATTGCTGGATGTATACACTTTAACATGATATATATAGGTTAGCTAGAGTCAATCAATCAATCAACCAACCTTGAAAAAAAAAAAAAAAAAAAAAAAAAAAAAATTTTTTTTTTTTTTTTTTTTTTTTTTCAAGGTTGATTGATTGGTTGATTGACTCTAGCTAACCTATATATATCATGTTAAAGTGTCTTTGGCCGATTTCTATAATTTTTTCAAGATACTATTTTTTTTTGGACTTTGCAATTTTTTCAAAGTTTATCATTTCAATTTTATAGTTTTTGATTTGAAAATAATATTGTTTTGCCAAACTGTTTTAAGTTGGATAAAAATATATATCTCCAAGACTTCAGTTATAAAAATATCCATTCAAATTCTTAAGTCAAAAATCTTAAGTCAAAATCTTAAACGCATCCAATATTGGCAATATAATTGTTACAAAAAAAACGGGTCGAACGAAGTGTCAAAGACAGTAATCTGCCATGAGACACTTCGTTCGACCCGATTTTTTTATAAATCGTTTGGGCTTAAACCCAACAGTAATTTTTCCTGACCTCTGTTTGTATGAAGCTGTAACATTTGCCATCTCTCAGATCGACGTCCGACTTGAGAACGACTATGCCCTGCCGTCTTCGAATTCTAGGATCTTCAAAGCCAGCAGTTTTTAACTTAGGCCGTACCACGAAATCTATCTTCGGTGGAGGCTTCCAGGCACGATAAGTTGTTACTTTGGACGGGTCTTCTGAAATTGGAGATTTTGGTAGCGGGCTTAATAGCGTTGGTACTTTAAAATACATCATCTCTGACATGGGTATTGAAATTTGAACTGGATCAGGTGTGGGAACTGGATCAGGCTTAGGTGTGGGAACTGGATCAGGCTTAGGTGTGAGAACTGGATCTGGTTTAAGTGCTGGTGCTGGTTTTTGAATGAGAACTGGAGCCGGTTTAGGTGTGGGAGCTGGCTTAGGTTTGGGAATGATAGCTGGAGCTGGCATATTCATAGAACGATCATAATTACATATTAGCTCACAAGATACGCGAGGGGTGTTCAATACGTTCCATTGCGGTATTATGACACAGTCGCAATCAACTCGTTCATCCGTCAGAGAGTCAAATGATAGAGTGGCCATTTCAAAAAGCAGAGGGTCAGAATGAATAAGCTGAGGCGAGAGGCCGGTATTTATACTCTGGCGAGCGGATGCATGACATCTGATAAGGCTCGACCAGATGACCTTTTAGATTATCGCTTAGAGAGGATGTCCTGTTGCTATCGGCGAGGATATCCTGCCTTTGAAACAACCGTTGCTGGCAAAGATTGAGATAGACTGATGAAGTGGCACGTCAGCGATACTATATATAGAGAATGTAATCAACCAACCAACCAACCTTGAAAAAAAAAAAAAAAAAAAAATATATTTTTTTTTTTTTTTTTTTTTTAGGTGCCACGCCCACCCTTGAAGCTTGTCTATATATACTATGGCTAACATGACTACACGCTCATTGTGTCTCGCCAGCAACGGGTCACTATGTCTCGTAATAGGTTTTCAGCAAGATTGATGGAAAGTTAGATTTTTCTATAAAAGCCTATGATCTATCCTGATTTCATGAAAACCTGCAGTATTTTGTAATTTGTCAGACAAAAGTCTTGTTTTCAAAGCCAATACTGTATAAATTATGCTATTTCATCCTATTTTAAAGGAAGTGGGTCAGGAGCGAGTTTATGCATAACCGTACAGTAGAAGAAATAAATTCCACTCCCACCCACCCTAATAGATATACTATATATATACTATATATATAGACTGCAGCGCCATCTACAATGATTGGCTAAAGAAATATAGCTTTAGTAGCCAACTTAGAAATATAGCTTTAACGGCCAACTTAGAAATATAACTGTAGCAGCCAACTTAGAAATATCTTTAGAAAAATAACTTTAGAAACCAACCAACCAACAGAATGAATGTAGCTTGAGTACGGAGCCGCTATGACAAAAAAAAAAAAAAAAAAAAAAAAATTTTTTTTTTTTTTTTTTTTTTTTTTTTTTCAGTTGGTTGGTTGATTAGTTGATTTATATTTAGTATAAATAGCGGCTCCGTACTCAAGCTACATTCATTCTGTCTTCATACTCATTGAAATAGCTTATTAGATATTTTCTAGTGTGACCGTTCTGTTTCTAATCTATTTACGATGGCCCTTATCAAGTACCACGAGATCACAAGCCAAATTTATTCGGGCATACCTTTAATAGCTACCGAAAAATTGGATGGCTCTAATATCGGTATTGGCTACGTGAAGAATACGTTCAGGATACAATCTAGAAACGTAGTGCTAGATGAAAAGACACGCCTTTTTAACTTGAACGCAATCTTGGAACCGCTGTCGGAAAAGGTACGGCTTATCAAAGACATTTTACATGACAATTTTATCATTTATGGAGAAGTATTCGGAAGCCACATGAAGAGAATAACCTATCGTGATTTTGAATCCGAAGCCGTATTCGGTAGCAATACTGTCTTTTTTCGGGCCTTCGACATCTACCAACTGGATTCAGATACGTTTATGAAGTATAGCGATGCCGTGAACATTTTCCAGCGAGTGAAGCTACCCCACGTACCCATCTTAGATTTAGATTACCAAACAATAGGGGATCTGTACGAAAAAGTTGAAACGTATCCCAGCGCTTATGCAGAGTGTCCGCTAGAAGGATTCGTCATGAAGGCCGACGCTGAAGAATCTCCACGCTCTAGGAACATTTTTAAGGTTACGCGTAAGCAGTTTAACGAACAAGCTCTGAACAAGTACAAGATCAAAAATTATGTAAATTATAATAGATACCTATCTGCGTACTCCAAAATCGGCGAAGACTTTGAAAAAATCAAAGAAGAAATGGTGAGCGATTCGCTAAAAGATATAATTTCAGTCTATGAAAAGGACGAGGGCTGCAGCTATGACTTGGACTCGATTCGTACAGAGATTGAAAACGAGGCGGATAAGCTTATAAAGAAGTTTTCTAGAACTAAATAAACAACTAACTTGAAAAAAAAAAAAAAAAAAAAAAAAAAAAATTTTTTTTTTTTTTTTTTTTTTTTTTTTTTTTTACATGCCACGCCTACTCATGGATATTCTGTATAAATAGTGGTTCCGTACTCAAGCTACCATCATTCTGTCCATTCTAGTTGCCATCATAACGCAATCATGTATCTGAAAATTTGTTTTGATACCAAGCCTGCACTCATAGCCGCTACTGTTGGTAGAGATGTTTATTTCATAGCCGTCGATGTTGGCAAATATCTAGGCTACGCGTCACCTTACAACTTTGCACATCGATATTCCAACAAGGATCTGGCTAATCTATATCCCAATGCACAACGCTTGAACATGAGTTCCAGGCGCGTGTTTGATTTCAACGATATGCTTCAGGTACTTGTGAAGACGCACCGAATGCCTATCGAGGAGATCTACCGTATCCAGAAACTGTGGACCGATGGCCGGGTAACCTCTACGTATCCCAGCATTATACCGTTCAGCAGAAGGATGGCCTTTGAAATCACAGTTCGAAACGAAGGCGAGATGAATTTACAAGATTGGCTTAAAGGGTATTACGAATACTCGAGGGCAGTCTGCGAACAACATACAAATATCTACGCACCCCCGTCGGTAGAATCCAGGTATGGGGATACTGAAGAAGAGAAACCTAGCAACTTTTCCATGCGTGTGAGAGCTGAAGGTATATGGTCTGTCAAATCGGGCGACATGCTTCAAGAATTGACTGCTACGGTTAAGAGAAAGTTTGAGGAAATAGAGAAAGACTATGTAGTTGATGAAAAAGACAGAGCGTATGAGTTGACCGTCAAGCTGGCTCGTAGAGAGATAGTTTAATTATGTTAAACTACCAACTGTGAAAAAAATCTTTGAGTCAATCAACCAATCAACCAACCTTTGAAAAAAAAAAAAAAAAAAAAAAAATTTTTTTTTTTTTTTTTTTTTTTTTTTTTGAAGGTTGGTTGATTGATTGATTGACTCTAGCTAGCCTATATATATCATGCTAAAGTAACAGTTTATCTAAATTTGCTGATGTGCCACCACCTCTGTCAAAATTTTCAATTTTTTTAAATTTGAAAAAAAAACGACTGAATTAAATTGCTTATTTTACTATGTATATGTAATAAGAATCACGATTCCACGATTAGTTTTCAAAAATATTTTTATTTTAAGATTACGTTTCTAAAGTTGGTCAAATTTGCAAAATTTTCATTTTTTTTTAATTTGAAAAAAACGACTGAATTAAATTGCTTATTTTACTATGTATATGTAATAAGAATCACGATTAGTTTTCAAAAATATTTTTATTTTAAGATTACGTTTCTAAAGTTGGTCGAATTTGCAATAGTCAACTCAAAGTCTAAATCTTCATTTTTGAAAATATACTTAATTCAATTAGTATAATCTGAAGACAGGATATTGCATAAGTCAGTTTCTACGAAAACAGGATGAGATAAGGCTTATTTTAGATGAAACAGGATATTGCCAATCTGAAGACAGGATGCAGGATATTGCATAAGTCAGTTTCTACGAGAACAGGATGAGATAAGGCTTATTATAGATGTCGCGGAAACAGGATATTGTATAACTCATTTGCTATGAAAACAGGATGCAGTAAAGATTTTTATAGACGCTGAAACAGATAAGCATTGCTGGACAATGATAATGTATATACTTTAGCATAATATATATAGGTTAGCTAGAGTCAATCAATCAATCAACCAACCTAAAAAAAAAAAAAAAAAAAAAAAAAAAATTTTTTTTTTTTTTTTTTTTTTTTTTTCAAGGTTGGTTGATTGATTGACTCTAGCTAGCCTATATATATCATGCTAAAGTAACAGTTTATCTAAATTTGCTGATGTGCCACCACCTCTGTCAAAATTTTCAATTTTTTTTAAATTTGAAAAAAAAACGACTGAATTAAATTGCTTATTTTACTATGTATATGTAATAAGAATCACGATTCCACGATTAGTTTTCAAAAATATTTTTATTTTAAGATTACGTTTCTAAAGTTGGCCAAATTTGCAAAATTTTCAATTTTTTTTAAATTTGAAAAAAAAACGACTGAAAAGTAATTAAATTGCTTATTTTACTATGTATATGTAATAAGAATCACGATTCCACGATTAGTTTTCAAAAATATTTTTATTTTAAGATTACGTTTCTAAAGTTGGTCGAATTTTCATTTTTTTTTTAAATTTGAAAAAAAAAAAACGACTGAAAAGTAATTAAATTGCTTATTTTACTATGTATATGTAATAAGAATCACGATTCCACGATTAGTTTTCAAAAATATTTTTATTTTAAGATTACGTTTCTAAAGTTGGTCGAATTTGCAAAATTTTCAATTTTTTTTAAATTTGAAAATAAACGACTGAAAAGTAATTAAATTGCTTATTTTACTATGTATATGTAATAAGAATCATGATTCCACGATTAGTTTTCAAAAATATTTTTATTTTAAGATCACGTTTCTAAAGTTGGTTGAATTTGCAATAGTCAACTCAAAGTCTAAATCTTCATTTTTGAAAATATACTTAATTCAATTAGCATTATAAATATATATCAACCAACCAACCTAAAAAAAAAAAAAAAAAAAAAAAAAAAAAAAAAAAAAAAACATTTTTTTTTTTTTTTTTTTTTTTTTTTTTTCAAGGTTGGTTGATTGATTGATTGACTCTAGCTAGCCTATATATATATCATGCTAAAGTAACAGTTTATCTAAATTTGCTGATGTGTCATCACCTCTGTCAAAATTTTCAATTTTTTTTAAATTTGAAAAAAAACGACTGAAAAGTAATTAAATTGCTTATTTTACTATGTATATGTAATAAGAATCACGATTCCACGATTAGTTTTCAAAAATATTTTTATTTTAAGATCACGTTTCTAAAGTTGGTCAAATTTGCAAAATTTTCAATTTTTTTTTTAAATTTGAAAAAAAAACGACTGAATTAAATTGCTTATTTTACTATGTATATGTAATAAGAATCACGATTCCATGATTAGTTTTCAAAAATATTTTTATTTTAAGATCACGTTTTTAAAGTTGGTCAAATTTGCAAAATTTTCAATTTTTTTTAAATTTGAAAAAAACGACTGAATTAAATTGCTTATTTTACTATGTATATGTAATAAGAATCACGATTCCACGATTAGTTTTCAAAAATATTTTTATTTTAAGATTATGTTTCTAAAGTTGGTCAACCCAAAGTCTAAATCTTCATTTTTGAAAAAATACTTAATTCAATCCCATCCATATATTTTTCAGTCTTAATAATATTTTCATACATGTAATTGTAAAGTCTCAACTTAAACGTCTTAATTATTTTTTTTATGCTGATAACCTCTTCAATACTAGCTTAATAGATTTTTTTTATAAATACTTAAATTAAGCCCCTCAAAGTCTTAAATTAAACCCGTCCAATGTTGGCACTATATCTATCGCAAAAAAATGGGTCGAACGAGGTGTCAAAGACAGAAATTCTGCCATGAGACACCTCGTTCGACCCATTTTTTTACTCTCATTTTAAAGATTAACACAAGCTCTCTATGGGTTGCTCATTAGATGACCTCCTGATGGTCATCTTCAACGGTCCGGTCATTTGAGATTTGTATAATTCATAATCCTCATATTCAAGCTCAAAAAATTTCCTCACCTGTAGTTGGTATGTGGCAAGGAAGTCTTCGAACTTGGTATGGGACCTTTCTACAAATCGAACACCTATGGCTTTCTCGAAGCTGAGCTTCATGTTAGCCTGGTATTTCACCATGGCCGAACCATCGAACATCTTATCAAATTCCTGTTCGCCCATGAACCCTTTCAAATGATGTTTGGCTTCGCTAATGGAGAAGATTCTCGTCTTAGCGAGCCATTTAGGTAAATCGATTTTAGGGTCCATTACGTCTCGGACGGTGAGGCCTGCATATTTTTCGGCAAAATGAAGATTTAGAGGGTGCCTCGAATAAATAGCCAGGTCCTCAGCCCGGACAAACAGGGTGCCATCAGAGGCCATTAAGCATTTAAAGGCAACGCCATAAGCATAATTTTTTACATGGAAAAACATGACTGACAGAGAGCTAATGAATCTAAGCAGCTAGTAGAGAGATCGACTAGCAATTGAAGAGCTCTCGCTGGACACTCGTATATATACCCGGACAGGATCTGATAGTAATTTTCTAAGAACCGCTTATCAAGAGGAAAGGCTTGCATAATATCCTGTCTCTTGAGCAATTTTTATCGATCTGATTATAACCGGGCTTCCTGAGGAAAGGCTTACATAATATCCTGTCAACACTTCTCGAAAAATCTTTTTATAGAGATCTGATTGTAATTTTAATCGAAGCCGCTTATCCTGTCAATAGTTTCTCGAAAATCTTTTTATAGATCATAATAACTGGCTTGGCTACACTTAACCTTTAAAAATTTTAAATTTTACATATAAATTTTAAATGAAAAAATTAAATTTTTAAACTCAGATCCCTTAAATTTAGCTATTGAATCTATATATTTTACCAAGATTCATATTTATCTTATAGCTAAGCCATATCCCTTGAAAATTACAATCGGTACGCTTTCAATGTTGGCTTGGCTACACTTAGTCTTTAAAAATTTTACATATAAATTTTAAACGAAAAAAATTAAATTTTTAAATTCAGATCCCTTAAATTTAGCTATCGACCAAGTTTCATATTTATCTTATAGCTAAGCCATATCCCTTGAAAAATTAGAATTATAATGACCGCCACACTTAGTCTTTAAAAATTTTAAATTTTACACAGTAAATTTTAAATGAAACAATTAAATTTTTAAACTCAGATACCTTAAATTTGTCTATAGATATTTTATCAAAATTATCTTATAGCTAAGACATATCCCTTGAAAATTACAAGTTCAAATCGGTACGCATCCAATGTTGGCACTCTATCTATCGCAAAAAAATGGGCCGAGCGAAGCCTCAATGACTTATGTCATGAGAGGCTTCGCTCGACCCATTTTTTTTCACCTCGTCCTGATCTTAAGACGAGGATTTATAGAAGTAGGGCTTGTTTCCCACCAAAACTTTTATTTTTCGGGGGAAATAGCCTAGCTCCAAGTCCCCATATCGTTCGCCAAACACATAGGTGTCCATGGGTACCGTTGCCAGGTACTCCTCCATGACATTCTTTAAATCGGCCAAGAAACTCTCCATTGTGGCATTGGATGAGGTTATGGCTGCGAGCTTAACCTGGACAGGCCGCCTCAGGTTTAAGCTGCATTCGATGGGCGTAAGAATTTCAATCGGCCCCTGAAATAGGGAATCAAACTCTCCTGGATGCATATCCATCAATATTTTTGCATCCTCTAGTCCAAAGACGCATGTCTTGGCTAGAGACGGGGGTAGTTTCAAGCCCTCAGGAGCAATGTCCGTTACCGTTATATGGCACAAGTTCACCACTCTACTGGGGTTTTCATGCCCCATGTAATAGGCCACGTCTCGGCCTTTGATAAAAATTTGGTTGTCAAATGACAAAAAGCATGTCAATTTAACATTCAGTTCATCAGATAGAATTTGGAAGATCATTTTGGAGAACAGTAAGCAGTAGCTCAGAATGAAATGTCTCGTCCAGCAGCCTGTATATATACTAGCAGTAATCTTTAGTTCTATCTAAATTCCAAGTAAATATCTTATCTACATCCTGTGACGCACGTCCTGTGACGCACATCCTCATGCTATCGGTAGCTTATGCAAGATCCCGTTTAAACTAATTATATAAATAATTTTATCGTTCTAGAAGGACAGATTTTATCGCATCCTCAAAAAACAGCTGATACATCCTGTTTTCTTAGTAAAGCCTGATAAAACGAGGTCACGACTCGGGTATATATACGAGCTGCCTCTAAGAGCCTGCATCATTTTGACTTCTATTGCCATAAGTCATGCTATTCACTATTGAACATCCACAGCTTGACGCTAAAATCCTATTCGTAGTCTCTGCGGATGGACTTTTGTTCGTCAGGGCCTCTGATGTGGCCAAGCTGATGGGTCGATCCTATGTGAAAAAAACGACCAGGCTGAAGGTGTGCGATCTCGTTTACAGGAGGGTCAGGTTACCTATCTCTCTAGCCAATACCTGGGTGTATCCAGTCGACGAGATACATTTTGGAGATGCCCTGTCGTCGTTGGGATTCGAGGCCATGCTGACATCCTCTAAAATCCAGATTCTAGACCCCATAGTACCCACCTCATGCATCCATAAAGCCATCCGAATTCGGATCGTGAGGGACTCTGACACATTCATAAATGAATTCTTAAAAGATTTCATAGACAGAACCATGCTGTTCTTCGATGGGGACCACGATGACGACCCTCGCCTCCACGAAGATAGATTTGAGACTATTTCTTGGACAGACACCCCTCCGTCCAAAATCAAAGTCTTTGTGGGGGATCGATCTAGATGGTACAAACTGATGCCTTAAATCTGGAGGGGGCAAAAAAATGGGCCGAACGAAGCGTCTCATGGCAGATTTCTGTCTTTGACGCTTCGTTCGGCCCATTTTTTTGCGATAGATAGAGTGCCAATATTGGATGTTTATAAATTGAGACTTTGAATTGGTCTGAGAGAGAGATAATAGTAATATTTCAATATTGAAACGATGCCTTTGAATCTGAGATAGCTAATGTCTCTGAGATAGAAATTTACAATATTGTATAAGGATTATTTTTTTAAATGAACCAATCAACCAACCTTGAAAAAAAAAAAAAAAAAAAAATATATATATATATATATATATATATATATATATATATATATTTTTTTTTTAAGGTTGGTTGATTGGTTGATTGACTTGGATTCATTCTTTATAAATAGCCGTACTCATTCCTTCATTCTGTCTGAAATTTACAATATTGAATAAGGACATTTTTTAAATGAATGCTGTACCAATATTGAATATATTTTTTTAACGATTCGATAAACAAATAATATATTTTTAACGATTCGATAAACAAATAATAAATATTTTATTATTAAAATAAAATATTTAAATAATAAATATTTTATTATTAAAATAAAATATTTAAATAATATATTTAAATTCTAAATATTTATTATTCAAACCGACAACTTAATCGAATCGTGAAAAATTCTGACGAGGTGGAGTTGCTCGAAGAATACTTCTGGCGACTGTCTGATAGACCTTTATATGCCGTAAAGAAGTAGGTTCACCCAGCTTTGCGGTACTTGGCATAGGAGCTGTAGTTTGAATAGATCGTAACTGTAATCTTTAAATCTTAATTTTAAAAATTTACATGCTTACATTTCTAATGTCTCGTGAGCGAGATTGGCGGGGTAACTGTAATCTTTAAATCTTAATTATAAAAATTTACATGCTTAAATTCCTAATGTCTCGTCAGCGGGGTTTGAATAAATTGTAACTGTAATCTTTAAATCTTAATTGTAAAGATTTACATGACTGCATGCTTAAATTTCTCGTTTCTAATGTCTCTTCAGCGGGGTTTGAATAGACTGTAAGCTTTAAATCTTAATTGTAAAAATTTACATGACTGCATGCTTAAATTTCTAATGTCTCGTTTCTAACGTCTCGTCAGCGAGATTGGCGGTACTTGGCATAGGAGCTGTAGTTTGAATAGATCTTTAAATCTTAATTGTAAAAATTTACATGCTTACATTTTTAATGTCTTGTCTGAGATTGGCAGTACTTGGCATAAGTTTGAATAGACTGTAATCTTTAAATCTTAATTGTAAAAATGTACATGACTGCATGCTTAAATTTTTAATGTCTCGTTTCTAATGTCTGACACAATATCTCGGATCAGGGGCAGGTTTCATGCGATTCGGTCTTAGCTGAGAAAAGAATCGAGGACGGGCTGGATTTAAAATAACGTGTAACTTGAAGATTATTTGAAAAAAAAACTAATTAGTACCAACTGAGAAATATAACATTAGAAACCAACCATCATATCAACCAACCAACCAACTGTAAAAAAAAAAAAAAAAAAAAAAAAAAAAAAAATTTTTTTTTTTTTTTTTTTTTTTTTTTTTTTTGAGTGGGCGTGGCTTGGATTCATTCTTTATAAATAGCCGTATTCAAACCTTCATTCCTTCATTCTGTCTGCCAGCCTCATCTAGCTAACATTGTATCAGGCCAACGATCCTGTTAAACGCTTGTCATTGAATTGTATCAGGACTCTCACATTGGATAGTTTCTAATATTATCCCTTTCATTGAAGCTCAGCATGTACAAAATGTGGGAACCGTTGGACAACGACGCAAAGACCGAAATGCAAAATTTAAAGCAGCAAATGTTTGACTTGCAATCTAAATTGGATGCAGAAATCTCACTCTTGAAAACCAAGATTGAGAAATTTGACGTACTGTACTCCAAAATAGATAACTTGTATCAGGAAGAAATTTACAGGCTTAAATTAGAGTTGGGCGTGCAGCAGAACAGATCTCTAGTGCAGATTCAGAAGCAGCAGATCCAGATCCAGAACCTGCAGAACCTGTTGCTCTCCAATCAGACTCAACAGAATTCGTTGCGACAGGATATTAAATATGATAATGAGTAGATCATCCTTGTCAGCAACCAACCAACCAACTGTTAAAAAAAAAAAAAAAAAAAAAAATTTTTTTTTTTTTTTTTTTTTTTTTTTTAGTTGGTTGTTTGCATACTATATATGATCGCTAACAACCGTCATTGTATTTGACCAGCAGCAGTCGTCTAGTCATGTCTTCTAGTCAACAGTCTTCTTCTTCCAGCAACAGTCTTCTAGTCATGACAGAGGTATGTCGTTTAATGATTGTTTAAATTGATTCAATATTATCATGTCTTTTAGAGTCTCAAGTTAAATATCATAGGTTTTATAGAATATAATGAAATAAATTAAATAAAATATTGGAAATAAAATATTTTTTTTATCTGTATTTAAACATACAGACATTTCCGCTTCGCGGAAATGTCTGTATGTTTAAATACAGATAAAAAAAATATTTTATTTCAAACTCAATTATAGGTAAAATAAATAGTTTATAATACTCTTAGTATATTATATAATATTAAAATTTTAAATACTCTTAAAAAAGCTTGAAGCTCGTTGCCACAAAAAGCAAGTCGGAGCAAAATAGGAGAAGGTAGGAGCATGAATCGTAGCTACCCTATAGAAATGGATAGATTTTTTTTTTTTTTTTTAAATATATTTATATTTATAATATATTTATAATATATTTATATTATATTTATATTATATTTATATAATAATAATAATAATAATAATAATAATAATAATAATAATAATATTATTATTATTATAATATTATATATATATATATATATATATATATATATATAATAATAATAATAATAATAATATTATTATTATAATATTATATATATATATATATATATATATAATAATAATAATAATAATAATAATAATAATAATAATAATATATATATATATATAATAATAATAATAATAATAATAATAATAATAATAATAATAATAATAATAATAATAATTATATATATATATATATATATATATATATATATATATATATACTTGTATACTCAGAAAATACTGTAAAACATCTTTTAATTTAAGTGATTATATTTTTGTAGTCTGAATTCGTATGTCAATTATAGTGTCGCTGTCTTAGCGAGTTTCACTATATCGGCACAAGACTACACTCTTTATTGTCTTGACAAGTTTGTAGTCTGAATTTGTATGTCAATTATAGTGTCGCTGTCTTAGCGAGTTTCACTATATCGGCACAAGACTACACTCTTTATTGTCTTGACAAGTTTGTAGTCTGAATTCGTATGTCAATTATAGTGTCGCTGTCTCAGCGAGTTTCACTATATCGGCATAAGACTACACTCTTTATTGTCTTGCCAAGTTTGGAATTTGTATGTCAGTTATAGTGTCGCTGTCTCAACGAGTTTCACTATATCAGCATATGACTACGTTTTTTATTGCCTTACCAAGTTTGTAGTCGTTTCAAATTCTAAAAGGGTTAAATGGTCTGAAAATATTGACTAATTTTTTAATTTTGACGGCTAAATTTACAATATTAGCATGAAATCTTGTAAATTTATAGGAGACTCATGGGGTAATTTTAGTTTTTCCACAACAAGTTTTGATAAAGGCCTCACCCTTGGAAAATATTAACGAGGGCAAGCAACTATTTTTTTTCTTAAATGTGGCTACTGATCAGGATCCAGGAAAATATTTATAAGATTAGTTTATCGCTTGGGCTAGCTGACCTTCTAGAATAATTGCGTTTGTAGGATATTATGTAACTCATTTCCTCAAAGATAAGATCTAATCTATAAACAGTCATCCTGTCGAGCCTCATATATAATTGCGTTTGCAGGATATTATGTAACTCGTTTCCTCAAAGATAAGATCTAATCTATAAACAGTCATCCTGTCGAGCCCTATTATTTTTATCGTTTCTCAGAACCGCTTATCAGATCTCATGCATCCGCTCGCCAGAGTATAAATACCGGCCTCTCGCCTCAGCTTATTCATTCTGACCTTTTGTTTTGCAAAATGCTTTCCGCAGACTCTGACAGGCAATTTGATTACGGCTATGCCTTACAACCCAAAAGGAAAATATTAAAGACCTCTCGTCTCTATTGCGAGCTGATACTTCAATACGATAAATCAATGTCTTTGCCAACTCCCAAGCCAAAGCCAGTTACAAAGCCAGATCCCGTTACAATAGCCACATCACAGAAGATGTACTTAAAAGTTCCAAATCCCATAAGCCGACTGCCAAAATCTCCTGAAGTTTCTACGAGATACAAAATATACCGAGCCTGGAATCCTCGACCAAGGGTTAATTTTATGATACGGCCGAAACAGTTGGAGAATAAAACGGCATAGTCGTTATCAACTGCCTAATAGAAACAGAGGTCACCCAAACGATTTATAAAAAATCGGGTCGAACGAAGTGTCTCATGGCAGATTTCTGTCTTTGACACTTCGTTCGACCCGTTTTTTTGTAACAGTTATATTGCCAATGTTGGATGCGTTTAAGATTTTGACTTAAGATTTTGAACGATAAGGCTTGTAAAAATTTATATACAAAAAAATATTAGAATTCCATCAAAGTCACATTAAAATCAACCAACCAACCAACCTTAAAAAAAAAAAAAAAAAAAAAATTTTTTTTTTTTTTTTTTTTTTTTTTTTTTTTTTTTTTAAGGTGCCACGCCCACCCTTGAAGCTTGTCTATATTTACTGTGGCTAACATGACTACACTCTCATTGTGTCTCGCCTGCAACGGTCGTCTAGTCACTATGTCTCGTAATGTGTTTTCAGCAAGACTAGAGAGTTAGATTTTTCTATAATAGCCTATGATCTATTCTGATTTCATGAAAACCTTCAGTATATTGTCATTTGTCAGACAAAAGTCTTGTTTTCAAAGCCGATATTGTATAAATAACGCTATTTCATCCTATTTTAAAGGAAATGGTTTTAGACGTCAGGAGCTAGTTTATGCATGACCGTACAGTAGAAGAAATAAATTCCACTCCCACCCACCCTAATAGATATACTATATATATACTATATATATAGACTGCAGCGCCATCTATAATGATTGGCTAAAGAAATATAGCCTTAGCAGTCAACTGAGAAATATAGCTTTAGCGGCCAACTTAGAAATATAACTGTAGCAGCCAACTGAGAAATATAACTTTAGAAATATAACTTTAGAAATATAACTTTAGAAACCAACCAACCAACAAAAAAAAAAAAAAAAAAAAAATTTTTTTTTTTTTTTTTTTTCACAAGGTTGGGTGCATACTATATATAGAACTGTTGACATGCCATCTCATCATTCTATCTCAACAGCAACGGTCATGTCTTTGATACATTTAAATTCATGTCTTCTAAAATCTCAAATTAAATTTCTACACATTGATACATTTTTTGCTACGGTAAATGAATGCTGTGCCAATATCGAATACATTTTATAAATAATTAAACTATTTAAACCGTCTGAAAAGGTGCAGTTGCTCGAAACTTATTGCTGGTGACTGTCTGATAAGCCTTTAGATGCGTAAACTCGTAGGATTACCCAGCTTTGCGGTACTTGGCATAGGAACTGTCGTTTTGAAATTCTGAAAGGTTAAATATGCTCGAAAATTATTGCTGGTGACTGTCTGATAAACCTTTAGATGCGTAAACTCGTAGGATTACCCAGCTTTGTGGTACTTGGCGTAGCAGCTGTAGTTTGAATAGAATCCCTTGACATGACTTTATAAAATCATTGGCCTCTAATTTTATCGTGGATGAAAGCCGTATGCACCATTCTAAATTTATCGTGGAACGCTGTATGTATAACCTTACCAGTTTAATTTTATCGTGAACCTCGTTTGAAAATCTTAATTGTAAAATATTAATTGTAAAAATTTACATGACCTGTCTTTTTTTCGTGGAACGCTGTATGTATAACCTTACCATTCTAAATTTATCGTAGACCTCGTTTGAAAATCTTAATTGTAAAAATTTACATGACCTTGCTTCTTTTCGTGGATGAAAGCCTTGGCATTCTAATTTTATTGTGGATCTGCTTACATCCTGTCTGTTTTTCGTAGAATTGATCCGCTCTGAAATAGTATATATATTGGCCTCTCGCCTGCTATCAGAATGTCTAAACAACTCATGAAAGATTTTATTCTGCCGGAGACGGTCGTTATGGCGATCTACTCACTTGGACTGGCATATTTAAGATCAAATGGCTTCATGCTAAAATGCGAAACCTGCATCCAGATCAGTTCTGTTGGACTGGGACAAAATGATTGGCTATGCGGGTAAAGATATACCCAATGCCAAGAACAGGTTTCGGGCACAGCTGAATCGAGTGGTCAACATCATCTGGCTGCGAGCCAAGATGAGAGATTTTATCAATATCTGGACCAGTTATAAATGTGCCAGAAGAGCTTGACATTCTGAAATTGTATAGCGGATAATGTCTTTGGGATGCGTAAAAAAATGGGTCGAGCGACTCATGTAGAGATAATGTCTTTACGTTGGATTCGACCCATTTTTTTGCAACAGATTGAAAGCCAACGTTGTAAAGAATAAAAATCATTAAATTATAGGGGGTTATGGATAAAATTTTTATCAGACACTTCAGCGGCCTTAGAAACCTTTGAAAATATTGGCTGTAGGGTTTAGTCTCTAAAAATATTAATTAACTAACATTTTTTCTAATTTTGATGGCTAAATTTACAATATTAACATGAAATCTTGTAAATTTATACGATTTTCATGGGCTAATTTTAGTTTTTCCGACAAAGAGTTTTGATGAAGGTCTTACCCTTGGAAAATATTAGCGGATCTGAAGAGTCTCTGCAAATTCGAAGCAAAGATTGTTTTTCTTAAATGTGGCTTAAACTACTGATCAGGAGTCGATAATAATGCCAATATTAGATTTTTAATAGTCTAGTCTAAGATTGGACAAAAGGGTGGTAATGCTCGAATAATATTGCCAGTGACTGTGTCTTGTACCGGGATTTATCGCAAAACGGAGAGTTTAGCTAGATTTGTGGTACTTGAGGGTGGGGTGTAAATAGAGATTGGGTCGTAAGAAATACACAGATATTTTATTGAGATCTAGGATAGCTATTATTTAAAATGTTTTATCGTACAGCTTGAGGAAGCCAAGCTCCGTCTTAAAAGTTGGCATTAGTATATGAAGACTTCCATATGTCCGCTCTATTTTGAAAATGCTTAAAGTATATTTTTTAGAATCCTTCGACCAAGACGAATCAGGTGAAAAGTATTATGGATTACAAGCCAAACATATATGCATAATCGTGTAATTGAGTATGAAATAAAATATTTTTTTTATCTGTATTTAAACATACAGACATTTCCGCGAAGCGGAAATGTCTGTATCTTTAAATACAGATAAAAAAAATATTTTATTTCTAATATTTTTAATTCTAAAGTCTAAATTTACAATATTAGCATACCATTTTTAAATTTATAGGATACTCACGAGTTAAATTTTGTTTTTTTCGATAATGAGTTTTGATAGAAGGGCTTAGGCTTGAAGGCTAATGCCAAATGATTGTAAAGCTCTATATATTACTCAGTCGTCATTTGTCAGACAATAGTCTATAAAAGTCTTGTTTTCAAAGTCAATATTGTATAAATAACCCTATTTTAAAGGAAGTGGGTTTGGGCATCAGGGAGCTGGTTTATGCATGACCTTACAGTAGAAGAAATAAATTAATAAATTAATGGAAAGAATAAAAATCATTAAATTATAGGGGGTTATGGATAAAATTTTTATCAGACACTTCAGCGGCCTTAGAAACCTTTGAAAATATTGGCTGTAGGGTTTAGTCTCTAAAAATATTAATTAACTAACATTTTTTCTAATTTTGATGGCTAAATTTACAATATTAACATGAAATCTTGTAAATTTATACGATTTTCAAGATTTTATTTGATTTGATCCATTTTATTTGATTGTAAAGCTCTATATATTACTCAGTCGTCATTTGTCAGACAATAGTCTATAAAAGTCTTGTTTTCAAAGTCAATATTGTATAAATAACCCTATTTTAAAGGAAGTGGGTTTGGGCATCAGGGAGCTGGTTTATGCATGACCTTACAGTAGAAGAAATAAATTAATAAATTAATGTAAAGAATAAAAATCATTAAATTATAGGGGGTTATGGATAAAATTTTTATCAGACACTTCAGCGGCCTTAGAAACCTTTGAAAATATTGGCTGTAGGGTTTAGTCTCTAAAAATATTAATTAACTAACATTTTTTCTAATTTTGATGGCTAAATTTACAATATTAACATGAAATCTTGTAAATTTATACGATTTTCATGGGCTAATTTTAGTTTTTCCGACAAAGAGTTTTGATGAAGGTCTTACCCTTGGAAAATATTAGCGGATCTGAAGAGTCTCTGCAAATTCGAAGCAAAGATTGTTTTTCTTAAATGTGGCTTAAACTACTGATCAGGAGTCGATAATAATGCCAATATTAGATTTTTAATAGTCTAGTCTAAGATTGGACAAAAGGGTGGTAATGCTCGAATAATATTGCCAGTGACTGTGTCTTGTACCGGGATTTATCGCAAAACGGAGAGTTTAGCTAGATTTGTGAAATCAGGTGAAAAGTATTATGGAATCAGGTGAAAAGTATTTGTGAAATCAGGTGAAAAGTATTATGGATTACAAGCCAAACATATATGCATAATCGTGTAATTGAGTATGAAATAAAATATTTTTTTTATCTGTATTTAAACATACAGACATTTCCGCGAAGCGGAAATGTCTGTATGTTTAAATACAGATAAAAAAAATATTTTATTTCTAATATTTTTAATTCTAAAGTCTAAATTTACAATATTAGCATACCATTTTTAAATTTATAGGATACTCACGAGTTAAATTTTGTTTTTTTCGATAATGAGTTTTGATAGAAGGGCTTAGGCTTGAAGGCTAATGCCAAATGATTGTAAAGCTCTATATATTACTCAGTCGTCATTTGTCAGACAATAGTCTATAGGAATGATGAGGTCTCTGCAAATTCGATGGAAGGATCTGAAGAGTCTCTGCAAATTCGAAGCAAAGATTGTTTTTCTTAAATGTGGCTTAAACTACTGATCAGGAGTCGATAATAATGCCAATATTAGATTTTTAATAGTCTAGTCTAAGATTGGACAAAAGGGTGGTAATGCTCGAATAATATTGCCAGTGACTGTGTCTTGTACCGGGATTTATCGCAAAACGGAGAGTTTAGCTAGATTTGTGAAATCAGGTGAAAAGTATTATGGAATCAGGTGAAAAGTATTTGTGAAATCAGGTGAAAAGTATTATGGATTACAAGCCAAACATATATGCATAATCGTGTAATTGAGTATGAAATAAAATATTTTTTTTATCTGTATTTAAACATACAGACATTTCCGCGAAGCGGAAATGTCTGTATGTTTAAATACAGATAAAAAAAATATTTTATTTCTAATATTTTTAATTCTAAAGTCTAAATTTACAATATTAGCATACCATTTTTAAATTTATAGGATACTCACGAGTTAAATTTTGTTTTTTTCGATAATGAGTTTTGATAGAAGGGCTTAGGCTTGAAGGCTAATGCCAAATGATTGTAAAGCTCTATATATTACTCAGTCGTCATTTGTCAGACAATAGTCTATAAAAGTCTTGTTTTCAAAGTCAATATTGTATAAATAACCCTATTTTAAAGGAAGTGGGTTTGGGCATCAGGGAGCTGGTTTATGCATGACCTTACAGTAGAAGAAATAAATTAATAAATTAATGTAAAGAATAAAAATCATTAAATTATAGGGGGTTATGGATAAAATTTTTATCAGACACTTCAGCGGCCTTAGAAACCTTTGAAAATATTGGCTGTAGGGTTCAGTCTCTAAAAATATTAATTAACTAACATTTTTTCTAATTTTGATGGCTAAATTTACAATATTAACATGAAATCTTGTAAATTTATACGATTTTCAAGATTTTATTTGATTTGATCCATTTTATTTGATTGTAAAGCTCTATATATTACTCAGTCGTCATTTGTCAGACAATAGTCTATAAAAGTCTTGTTTTCAAAGTCAATATTGTATAAATAACCCTATTTTAAAGGAAGTGGGTTTGGGCATCAGGGAGCTGGTTTATGCATGACCTTACAGTAGAAGAAATAAATTAATAAATTAATGTAAAGAATAAAAATCATTAAATTATAGGGGGTTATGGATAAAATTTTTATCAGACACTTCAGCGGCCTTAGAAACCTTTGAAAATATTGGCTGTAGGGTTTAGTCTCTAAAAATATTAATTAACTAACATTTTTTCTAATTTTGATGGCTAAATTTACAATATTAACATGAAATCTTGTAAATTTATACGATTTTCATGGGCTAATTTTAGTTTTTCCGACAAAGAGTTTTGATGAAGGTCTTACCCTTGGAAAATATTAGCGGATCTGAAGAGTCTCTGCAAATTCGAAGCAAAGATTGTTTTTCTTAAATGTGGCTTAAACTACTGATCAGGAGTCGATAATAATGCCAATATTAGATTTTTAATAGTCTAGTCTAAGATTGGACAAAAGGGTGGTAATGCTCGAATAATATTGCCAGTGACTGTGTCTTGTACCGGGATTTATCGCAAAACGGAGAGTTTAGCTAGATTTGTGAAATCAGGTGAAAAGTATTATGGAATCAGGTGAAAAGTATTTGTGAAATCAGGTGAAAAGTATTATGGATTACAAGCCAAACATATATGCATAATCGTGTAATTGAGTATGAAATAAAATATTTTTTTTATCTGTATTTAAACATACAGACATTTCCGCGAAGCGGAAATGTCTGTATGTTTAAATACAGATAAAAAAAATATTTTATTTCTAATATTTTTAATTCTAAAGTCTAAATTTACAATATTAGCATACCATTTTTAAATTTATAGGATACTCACGAGTTAAATTTTGTTTTTTTCGATAATGAGTTTTGATAGAAGGGCTTAGGCTTGAAGGCTAATGCCAAATGATTGTAAAGCTCTATATATTACTCAGTCGTCATTTGTCAGACAATAGTCTATAAAAGTCTTGTTTTCAAAGTCAATATTGTATAAATAACCCTATTTTAAAGGAAGTGGGTTTGGGCATCAGGGAGCTGGTTTATGCATGACCTTACAGTAGAAGAAATAAATTAATAAATTAATGTAAAGAATAAAAATCATTAAATTATAGGGGGTTATGGATAAAATTTTTATCAGACACTTCAGCGGCCTTAGAAACCTTTGAAAATATTGGCTGTAGGGTTTAGTCTCTAAAAATATTAATTAACTAACATTTTTTCTAATTTTGATGGCTAAATTTACAATATTAACATGAAATCTTGTAAATTTATACGATTTTCATGGGCTAATTTTAGTTTTTCCGACAAAGAGTTTTGATGAAGGTCTTACCCTTGGAAAATATTAGCGGATCTGAAGAGTCTCTGCAAATTCGAAGCAAAGATTGTTTTTCTTAAATGTGGCTTAAACTACTGATCAGGAGTCGATAATAATGCCAATATTAGATTTTTAATAGTCTAGTCTAAGATTGGACAAAAGGGTGGTAATGCTCGAATAATATTGCCAGTGACTGTGTCTTGTACCGGGATTTATCGCAAAACGGAGAGTTTAGCTAGATTTGTGGTACTTGAGGGTGGGGTGTAAATAGAGATTGGGTCGTAAGAAATACACAGATATTTTATTGAGATCTAGGATAGCTATTATTTAAAATGTTTTATCGTACAGCTTGAGGAAGCCAAGCTCCGTCTTAAAAGTTGGCATTAGTATATGAAGACTTCCATATGTCCGCTCTATTTTGAAAATGCTTAAAGTATATTTTTTAGAATCCTTCGACCAAGACGAATCAGGTGAAAAGTATTATGGATTACAAGCCAAACATATATGCATAATCGTGTAATTGAGTATGAAATAAAATATTTTTTTTATCTGTATTTAAACATACAGACATTTCCGCGAAGCGGAAATGTCTGTATCTTTAAATACAGATAAAAAAAATATTTTATTTCTAATATTTTTAATTCTAAAGTCTAAATTTACAATATTAGCATACCATTTTTAAATTTATAGGATACTCACGAGTTAAATTTTGTTTTTTTCGATAATGAGTTTTGATAGAAGGGCTTAGGCTTGAAGGCTAATGCCAAATGATTGTAAAGCTCTATATATTACTCAGTCGTCATTTGTCAGACAATAGTCTATAAAAGTCTTGTTTTCAAAGTCAATATTGTATAAATAACCCTATTTTAAAGGAAGTGGGTTTGGGCATCAGGGAGCTGGTTTATGCATGACCTTACAGTAGAAGAAATAAATTCCACTCCCACCCACCCTAATAGATATACTATATATATACTATATATATAGACTACAGCGCCATCTACAATGATTGGCTAAAGAAATATAATTTTAGCAACCAACTGAGAAATGTAACATTAAAATCCAACTGAGAAATATAACTTTAGAAACCAACCATCATATCAACCAACCAACCAACTGTTAAAAAAAAAAAAAAAAAAAAAAAAAAATTTTTTTTTTTTTTTTTGAGTGGGCGTGGCTTGGATTCATTCTTTATAAATAGCCGTATTCAAACCTTCATTCTGTCTGCCACTCTCATCTAGCTAACATTGAATTGTATCAGGCCAGTTTAGAACGATCATGGAGAATTTCATACGATATGAGTTTATGGACCTGCCTGAAGAAATGGATCCTAAATCTGAGTTCTGGATTCGAGTAAAATCTAATAAAGCTGGCATTGAAAGACTCATAAAAATATCTCTCGAAGGCATTTTTAGAAATAAAAATATTCCGATAGTGGATCGTATTGACGGGACCCTTTTAATGCAGGCAGACGGAGCCTTAGCCGCGAATTCAGCAACCATCGACCGTTTCAACGAATTTTATCTAAAACATAAAATGGATGGGTCCGAAATCCGTTTGGATGAAAATCTGGTTCTCAAGCCAAATTGCATTGTAGTTGTGAATGAATACATTTGTGGGGGACCTTTTGGCGGCACTAGATTAATTTTTCTTTACCACGACGTTGAAAAAAATGAAGCTGTGTGTAAAAGTCCTAAAACGGGTACCGAAGTCAGAATATCTCAGTCCGTACGCACTGGACGGTTTCCTATCGAACTGGGATTTGCCAGATCCATTCATATCTATCGAGATGCGATCGACGATTTGAAAATGGTTGTCAGTTTGATCGGATATGTAGATCCTGTTTCTTGGCTCTTGTATCGTGTGAATCAATTGAAACAGGTATTGGCCGTAGAGTTTTAATTTAAAAATACAACCTTGAAAAAAAAAAAAAAAAAAAAAAAAAAAAAAAATTTTTTTTTTTTTTTTTTTTTTTTTTGAAAGGGCGTGGCTTGGATTCATTCTTTATAAATAGCCGTATTCATTCTGTCTGCCACTCTCATCTAGCTAACATTGAATTGTATCA
>OZ005649.1:204747449-204769949 GCA_963930645.1 Salticus scenicus | reverse complement strand
AAAAAATTTGAAAAGCAAAATTTTGGAAAGTAAAAAAATTTGAAAAGTAAAATTTTGGAAAGTAAAAAAATTTGAAAAGTAAAATTTTGAAAAAGGAAAAAAATTTGAAAAGGAAAAATTTGAAAAGGAAAAAAATTTGAAAAGGAAAAAATAACATAACATAAAAAAATAATACAACATAAAAAAAAAAAAAAAAAAAAAAAAAAAAAAAAAATTAAATTTTTTTTTTTTTTTTTTTTTTTTTTTTTTTTTTTTATCATGTTATGTTATTTTTTTTATTTATGTTTCAGATTTACTTTTTCAAATTTTTACTTTTTCAAAATTTTACTTTTTCAAAATTTTACTTTTTCAAAATTTTACTTTTTCAAAATTTTACTTTTTCAAATTTTTACTTTTTCAAATTTTTACTTTTTCAAATTTTTACCTTTTCAAAATTTTACTTTTTCAAAATTTTACTTTTTCAAAATTTTACTTTTTCAAAATTTTACTTTTTCAAAATTTTACTTTTTCAAATTTTTACATTTTCAAAATTTTACTTTTTCAAATTTTTACATTTTCAAATTTTTACTTTTTCAAATTTTTACTTTTTCAAAATTTTACTTTTTCAAAATTTTACTTTTTCAAATTTTTACTTTTCAAAATTTTACATTTGTAATTTTTGTAAAAAAATTTGAAAAAGTAAAATTTTGAAAAAGTAAGAAAAAGCAAAAATTTTGAAAAAGTAAAAATTTTGAAAAAGTAAAAATTATCAATCGCTAAAACTCAAATTTCCTTTTTAAAAATAGCTTATTTAATATTGAATTGAAATAAAATTTCATTTGAATTTTAGCGTTTTATTAGATAGCGATTTATCAAAATTGAAATTTTAAAATTCGAAATTTCGCTAAGTAATTAAATGTTAAAATTCAAATTTTATTTTTAAAAAATAGTTTATTTAACATTGTATTAGAATAAAATATAATTTGAATTTTAACATTTTAGTAGATAGTGATTTATTAAAATTGAAATTTTAAAATCTGGACTTTCTCTATATAATAAAGTGCTAAAATTCAAATTTTATGTTTAAAAAATAGCTTATTTAACGTTGAATTAAAATAAAATATCATTTGAATTTTAGCGTTTAATTAGATAGCGTTTTATCAAAAACGCTGAGATTTCGCTATAAAATTAAATGCTAAAATTCAAATTTCGCTAAGTAATTAAATGTTAAAATTCAAATTTTATTTTTTGAAAATAGCTTATTTAACCTCGAATTAAAATAAAATATCATTTGAATTTTAGCGTTTAATTAGATGATTTATCAAAAATGTGAAATTTCACTACATAATTAAATACTAAAATTCAAATTTCATTTTTTAAAAATGGCTTATTTAACCTTGATAGAATATCATTTGAATTTTAACGTTAATAAAATAGCGATTTACCCAAAATGAAATATAAAAAAGTAATTTTAAAAATGAATAAATTTATAAAAAAGTCTAAGTTTTTTAAAATACAATTATTTTGGTTGTCATGACTATATAGGGAAATTTTTATTATTTCTTTACTAAGATTTTCTTACAGATCTGGTGAATAAATATTTGTGATGAGTTTCAAAAATCCATCCAGACATAAAATACATTACAGCCTACTTTAAAATATATAAACGTGGGTTTTACAAAATGTTTATTCAATATCGTTAAATAAAATCTTACATTATTATGATAATCATTAAAAAATAATTTTTTAACTTTTAAAAATATAGGAATATTGAGAACTAAAAAATATTTAAACATTCACAGATGTTTTTTTTTAATTGAACATTTTTCGATTTTTGTATTTATTAAAAAACAGTAGACATGTTCCGCTCGGCATAACTCACAATTATACTGTTTTATAAGTACCGCGCGCTAGCCAATTGCGCTACTGGGGACATAAAAAGCATTATAATCTTATCCTGAAAATTTTTGAAATGTTTTTTAAGTTTTAATTTTTATATATTTAAAATTTGAATCCTGGTATATTTATTTATAAACCATAATAAATATATTATTACAAAATTATGATTCATATTTAGACAATCTTCTTTTTAGCTCAACATTTTCGGCCACCAATCTAGCAATTTCAGTCTTTCTTAAATATTCTATTTCGGCTACCAATCTAGCAATTTCAGTCTCTCTTAAATATTCTATTTCGGCTACCAATCTAGTAATTTCAGTCTCTCTCAAATATTCGATTTTATTTTGAAGCGATCTATTTTCTTCTCGAAGTGACTCTTCTACGGTTTTCAATTTATGTTTCAATTCTCTAATTTCTTCTTCGCGCCTTTGTTCAATTTCCACTCGTAAATTCTCAAATTTGTTTTTCAATTCCCTGATTTCTTCTTTGTGTTTCTGTTCAATTTCCATTCGTAAATCTTTATTTTTTTTCTCCAATTCTTCGCAACGTTCCATGATTGGTTTAGCACAATTTAAACAATCTTGTTGTCTCCGGCTAGGTTCACGTTAAAATATAATTTTGAGTCTGAGAAAGTGAAATATATATCAAAAATATATAAAATTAAAAAATTATTTAAACTCTATATAAAAGATAAAAATATACAATAAAAAATATATATCAAAAACATAAAAAAATTTAAATTTTCAATTTTAAAAAACTTTCCGAAAAACATGGTCAACATATATAGTGAAATTTCTTTAGTTTCTTAATAAGATTTTCTAACAGAGGATTTATTTTTTTAGCTCTGTAAACGTCGGTTAATAATCTTTGCGATGATCTGTTTGTATCAGAATAAAATACATTGAAGCCTTATCTAGAGCACTTTCGAATGAAGATGAATTGTAAGAATAGATTTTAAATTTTATTTTCTTACATAATAAAAAAGATTAATATGAATTTGCCGTTGATCTTTAAAATGAAAAAAAATAATTTTTCAGATTTTCTGGGTTTATTTATTTCATTGATAAATTATATTCCAAAATACTTTTTCTAAATCCATACTATTTTGGACAAAAAAATTTTATGTAAAAAACAAAATATGTTATATCTTTTTTAAGCCCTGACGAAGGGTCGCGTCCGACCCGAAACAATTGTTGCGAATTTCTTATCGTGGTTATCCAAAGTTTTGCAATTATTAAGGCTGCACTTCTTTATGCAACCATAAAATAAAAATGTTTATTTTAATTTCTAATGTTAAAAATATCAAAAACTTGTAAAATTTAAAAAATAGGACGTTTCTCAAAAATCAGAAAACCCAGTTTCACATATAATTGTTATTGTCTGTAACATATATATATAAATCATAAAGTTAACAAAAACGGAATGAATCTCATATAATTTTTACAAAACCGAAAACATAAAATTTAAATTTTTCTAGACACACACGTATATATATATATATATATATATATATATATATATATATATGAATTTTTTATTTTTATTTTTGCAAATGTTTTTTCGATAATTTTATTTGTTGTCGTTTTTATTAATTTTTTCTTTTTGTTAATCACGCCCACTTATCATTTTTATTACTTTCTATTCAAAATTATATATATATATATATATATATATATATATCAAAAATATAAAATATCTAAAAAAATAGTTTTGAGTCTGACAATCATCATTTTCTACACAAATATATATTATAAAATTTATATTTTCTACAAAAAACATAAAATCTTCTACAAAAAATTTCAAATTTCAATTTTAAAAATTAGTGACAAAAAACAGTGATGGGACTATAGAGTGAAATTTTTATTATTTGTTTAATAAGATTTTCTGACAGAGGATTTATTTTTTTAGCTCTGTAAACGTCGGTGAATAATATTTGAGATGATCTTTTTGTATCATAATATAAAATACATTGCAGCCTTATCTAAAATGCTATATACTATATATTTGATGAAGTTGAATTGTAAGAATAGACTTTAAATTTTTACATAATAAAAAAGACATTTGATCTTTTAAATGAAAAAAAGAAATAAATGTTTACAATAATTGAAAAAAATTTTTTGTTGATGGCTTTATAAATAGTTATTCGAAATGTTTATTTGAAGAATGGATTCAGTTATTAATAATTGTTATTATTAAATGTAAAAAAAATATTAAAAGTTATTATTAATTGTTATTATTAAATGTAAAAAATATTAAAAGTTATTAATAATTGTTATTATTAAATGTAAAAAAATATTAAAAGTTATTATTAATTGTTATTATTTAATGTAAAAAATATTAAAAGTTATTATTAATTGTTATTATTAAATGTAAAAAATATTAAAAGTTATTATTAATTGTTATTATTAAATGTAAAAAATATTAAAAGTTATTATTAATTGTTATTATTAAATGTAAAAAATATTAAAAGTTATTATTAATTGTTATTATTAAATGTAAAAAATATTAAAAGTTATTATTAATTGTTATTATTAAATGTAAAAAATATTAAAAGTTATTATTAATTGTTATTATTAAATGTAAAAAATATTAAAAGTTATTAATAATTGTTATTATTAAATGTAAAAAATATTAAAAGTTATTAATAAATGTAAAAATATTAAAAGTTATTATTAATTGTTATTATTAAATGTAAAAAATATTAAAAGTTATTATTAATTGTTATTATTAAATGTAAAAAATATTAAAAGTTATTTTTTATTGTTATTATTAAATGTAAAAAATATTAAAAGTTATTAATAATTGTTAATATTAAATGTAAAAAAGATTAAAAATATTATTAAATGTAAAAAATATTAAAAGTTATTAATAATTGTTAATATTAAATGTAAAAAAGATTAAAAATATTATTAAATGTAAAAAATATTAAAAGTTATTATTAATTGTTATTATTAAATGTAAAAAATATTAAAAGTTATTATTAATTGTTATTATTAAATGTAAAAAATATTAAAAGTTATTATTAATTGTTATTATTAAATGTAAAAATTATTAAAAGTTATTATTAATTGTTATTATTAAATGTAAAAAATATTAAATGTATTATTAAATGTAAAAAATATTAAAAGTTATTATTAATTGTTATTTTTAAATGTAAAAAATATTAAAAGTTACTATTAATTGTTATTATTAAATGTAAAAAATATTAAAAGTTATTATTAATTGTTATTAAATGTAAAAAATATTAAAAGTTATTAATAATTGTTATTATTAAATGTAAAAAATATTAAAAGTTTTTATTAATTGTTATTATTAAATGTAAAAAATATTAAAAGTTATTATTAATTTTTATCATTAAATGTAAAAAATATTAAAAGTTATTATTAATTTTTATCATTAAATGTAAAAAATATTAAAAGTTATTATTAATTGTTATTATTAAATGTGAAAAATATTAAAAGTTATTTTTTATTGTTATTATTAAATGTAAAAAATATTAAAAGTTATTAATAATTGTTATTATTAAATGTAAAAAATATTAAAAGTTATTATTAAACGTAAAAAATATTAAAAGTTATTAATAAATGTTATTATTAAATGTAAAAAATATTAAAAGTTATTATTAATTGTTATTATTAAATGTAAAAAATATTAAAAGTTATTATTAATTGTTATTATTAAATGTAAAAAATATTAAAAGTTATTAATAATTGTTATATATAACAGGCATCGTTGCGATTATCAAGGTACCAACACGGTTTCATTATTCGAATCGCATATATAAATCCAAAAAATTCATCATAGGGAATTGACCAAAGATTAGGATTTGATAATTTTTCGTGAAAATCGGGTGAATTTAATAATGTTAGTTTATCATGAAGTGCAACATACTCATTAAAAAGAATTGATAGCACATGCTTATTTAAATCAAAAAGGGTAATCGGACTAGGCATACTTGAAAAATATTTTGATATTTTACACTGATGGAAACGGTTATAAAATATATTTATGGTATATATTTTCTTTTTTTTTAAACAAAATTACATTTCATCATTTTTAGATTATTTAATATCTAACATTTTACAATTTTTTTGATTTCATAATATTAGATATTATAATTTTTTCATTTAATTATTTTAAACATTTCAGAATTATAAATTTTTAAATTTTTAAAATAATTTAAAAATTAAAAAAAACGAAAAATTTGAAAATTTAAATTTTGAAAAACAAAAATTTAAAATTTAAATTTTTGAAATGTAAAATTTTTCAAAAGTAAAAATTTTGAAATTAAACTTTTGAAAAGTAAAAATTTTGAAATTAAAATTTTGAAAAGTAAAAATTTTGAAATTAAAATTTTGAAAAGTAAAAATTTTGAAATTAAAATTTTGAAAAGTAAAAATTTTGAAATTAAAATTTTGAAAAGTACAAAGGTTTTAAAGTAAAAAATTTTTAAAGTAAAAAATTTTTAAAGTAAAAAATTTTGAAAAGTAAAAATTTTGAAAAGTAAAAATTTTGAAAATCAAAAATTTGAAAATCAAAAATTTAAAAATCAAAAATTTGAAAAACAAAAATTTTGAAAAACAAAAATTTTGAAAAACAAAAATTTTGAAAACAAAAATTTAAAATCTAAAAACTAAATCTAAAATCTAAAAACATAAATAAAAAATAATTATAAACTAAAAAAAAAAAAAAAAAAAAAAAAAAAAAAAATTTTTTTTTTTTTTTTTTTTTTTTTTTTTTTTTTTTTTTTTTTTTTTTTAGTTTATAATAATTTTTTATTTATGTTTTTAGATTTCAAAATTTTAGATTTTCATATTTTTTGTTTTTCAAAATTTTAGATTTTCAAATTTTTGATTTTCAAATTTTTGATTTTCAAATTTTTGATTTTCAAATTTTTGATTTTCAAATTTTTGTTTTTCAAAATTTTAGATTTTCAAAATTTTAGATTTTCAAAATTTTATGTTTTCAAATTTTTATGTTTTCAAATTTTTAGATTTTCAAATTTTCTTGTTTTTCAAATTGAAAATCTAAAATTTTGAAAATCTAAAATTTTAAAAAACAAAAAAATTTTGAAAATCTAAAATTTTGAAAATCAAAAAAATTTGAAAATCTAAAATTTTGGAAATCTAAAATTTTGAAAAACAAAAAAATTGAAAATCTAAAATTTTGAAAAACAAAAAATATGAAAATCTAATTTAGAAAACAAAAATTAAAAATCTAAAAACATAAATAAAAAATATTATAAACTAAAAAAAAAAAAAAAAAAAAAAAAAAAAAAAAAAATTTTTTTTTTTTTTTTTTTTTTTAAGTTTATAATATTTTTTATTTTTGTTTTTAGATTTTAGATTTCATAAATTTATATTTCCAATTTTTTGTTTTTCAAAATTTTAGATTTTCAAATTTTTTGTTTTTCAAAATTTTAGATTTTCAAATTTTATGTTTTTCAAAATTTTAGATTTTCAAATTTTTTGTTTTTCAAAATTTTAGATTTTCAAATTTTTTGTTTTTCAAAATTTTAGATTTTCAAATTTTTTGTTTTTCAAAATTTTAGATTTTCAAATTTTTTGTTTTTCAAAATTTTAGATTTTCAAATTTTTTGTTTTTCAAAATTTTAGATTTTCAAATTTTAGATTTTCAAAAGTTATATTTCAATTTTAGATTTTCAAAATTTTAGATTTTCAATTTTTAGATTTTCAAAATTTTAGATTTTCAATTTTTAGATTTTCAAAATTTTAGATTTTCAATTTTTAGATTTTCAAAATTTTAGATTTTCAATTTTTTGTTTTTCAAAATTTTAGATTTTTAAATTTTTTTGTTTTTCAAAATTTTTTGCAAAGTAAAATTTTTGAAAATCTAAAATTTTTACTTTGAAAATCTTATCCTATTGTACTAATATAAACTTTATCTGTAACAGATCTTTATTTTTTCATATTCATGTTTTTTTCGTAAAAAAATATATCATATTTTATTTATCATATATTTATATATTCTTTTTTTTTCATCTTTATCTCTCCTGTAAAAAAAGATATTCTTTTTTATAGATTCATAAAATTAAAATTTAATGAACATATTAGTATGACAGGACAGTTTACATCATTATCAAATTTAAAGTTTTGAATTTTAATTATGAGAAATAAGAATTATCCTGTCGTACTAATATATATATTATTTGATCTTTATTTTCTTTTTTTGAGATCCATATTTTTTGCTTCTTGTTCAAAGTAAAAAAATCTTATATATTCTCTTTTCAATTCATTTTTTAAAAATATATCATACTTTTTCCATCAGTTCTTTTTTTATATAATTTCTTTTTTTCATATTTATTGTGAAAGAACACAGCAATAACTATTATTTATTTTAAAAACATTTCTACAAAAACATCTCAATTAGACAAGATAATGGACAAAAAAAGTTAAAAACAATTACAATCACAATCTTCGAAATTTACAGCATGAAATATTTTAAAGTACATAGACCTGCCAAACAATCTTTATCATGACACTTGGTACATATGATTTTATCACATTAAAATAATTAACAGTTACTTTTTTCATGTTTAATTTAAAATGTTTCTGTGTACGTATAAACAAAGTTTCAATTTTAAACTTTTTGCAATAATGTTTTAAATATTTTTTCCATGAGTTTGGACACTGTTTAACACCAATTATACGTTTGAATGTTCCTAGAGAAAATGCATCAAATTGTTTAATAAAATGCTAAAATTCAAATTTTATTTTTTAAAAATAGATTTTAAAAAGGGTGCCAATTTTAAAAAAGGTGCCAAAAAAGGTAGACGTACTTGTATAGTGAATTTTTTATTGGTTTTTTTTATTAGTTTCTTAATAAGATATTTTGACAGATCTTTAGCTCTGACAGATCTGGTGAATAAATATTTGTGATGAGTTTCAAAAATCCATCCAGACACAAAATACATTGCAGTCTACTTTAAAATATATAAACGTGGGTTTTACAAAATGTTTATTCAATATCGTTAAATAAAATCTTACGTTATTATGATAATTATTAAAAAAATATTTTTTTTTTTACTTTAAAAAATGTAGGAGTAATAAATAATGAGAACTAAAAAAATATTTAAACATTTACAGATTTATTTATTTATTATTATTATTATTTATTTTATTTTATTTTTTATTTAATTGAATGTTTTCGATTTTTGTATTTATTAAAAAATAATGACATGTATATAAAATAATTTCCCCTTTGGCATAACTCACAATTATACTGTTTTATAAATACCACGCGCTAGCCAATTGCGCTACTGGGGACATTAAAAAAAGCATTATAACCTTATCCTGAAAAAGTTTGAAATGTATTTAAGTTTAAATTTTTTTGTATATTAAAAATTCCTGTGCTGATATATTTATTTATAAACCATGATAAATATATAATTACAAAATTATGATTCATATTTAGACAATTTTCTTTTTAACTCAACAATTTCCGTCTTTCTCAAATATTCTATTTTACTCCATCCCTTGAAGTTATCTATTTCTCCTTGAAGTGACTCTTCCACGGTTTTCAATTTATATTTCAATTCTCTAATTTTTTCTTCGTCACTCATAAATTCTCAAATTTGCTTTTCAATTCCCTTATTTCGTCTTCGTCCATTCGTAAATTCTTTAAAACTCTAATTTTTTTCTTTAATTTCTTCGCAACGTTCCATGATTGGTTTAGTACAATTTAAACAATCTTGTTGTTTTTCGCACACTCAAAATATTGCAATTTTGTATCTTTTACTGATGATGGTCTTTTACAATTTTCTCTTTTTGCGTAAGCCGATATTTAAATTTCTTATAACATTTTAACAAATGGTCCGCAGCGTCCATTTTTTTCTTGAATTTCTCAACTCCAAACACAACATTTTTTAGCATTCATGTTGTCTGTACAATATTTTGTACAATGTTTATCATACTCTTTTGACAAAAGACTTATTCCACATTTAGGACACGAAAATTTAAGTGTCTCGAGAAAGAACTTTATAGTATCGATCTATTTTTGTTGCGAGCCATCACACAACGTTAAAATACAATTTTGAGTCTGAGAAAGTGAAATATATATATATATCAAAAATATATAAAATTTAAATTTTCTACAAAAAATATATATCAAAAATGTATAAAATTAAAAAATAATTTAAACTCTATATAAAAGATAAAAATATACATAAAAAATATATGTATATAAAACATAAAATTTCAAATTTAAATTTTCAATTTAAAAAAAAAGTAAGACAAAATAGTAAGCCAACTTGTAGAGTGAATTTTTATTAGTTCTTAATAAGATTTTCTGACAGAGGATTTATGTAGCTCTGCAAACGTCGGTGAATAATCTTTGTGATGCACATGAGTTTCATCTTTTTGTACAAGAAGCAATCTTTTCACTATATAAAATACATTGCAGCCTTATCTAGAGTGAATTAGCACAATGTTTCGTACTATGTACTATATATTTGATGAAGATGAATTTGTTAGAATAGACTTGAAATTTTATTTTCTTACATAATAAAAAAGATTAATATGAATTTGCTGTTGATCTTATAAATGAAAAAAAGAAATAAATGTTTTCAATAATTGAAAAAAAAAAAATGTTGTTGATGGCTTTATAAATAGTTATTCGAAACAAATAAAATGTTTATTTGAAGAACAAATCAGAAGATCCATTTATTAATACAATTTTTTTCTAAAATCTTTAGAATAACCTCGAGGTTATATATTAAGTCTTAAGAGAAAAGCTCTTGATTAATCAAACATATTTTCTTTTAGATATAAAAATTTTCAAATTTAAATATAATTTATTATTTAGTTATTTTTCAATAAGGATAAATATTATTATTTTTTTAATTCAATAAAAATTCAAATCGACAGTTTTGTTTTCATTTGACATTGAATAAAAGTGCCCAAAAAGAAGAGTTTTAATATACTATAATATCGAGATTACTTTCTCTAATTATCTAATAAAAAAATATAGTTTTAGTGAAAGCTTTTTGTTTTTATTTCAGTTTCAAATGAAATCTGTTAAATTTTCATATACATTTTGTCGAATACGAAATCTGATAAATTTAAAGAATACATCTATTTAAAATGACTTGTAAAATAACATCTTTTTATTTCCCCATTAAAAAATTGGAAATTTCAAAGAAAATTACATTGATTAATTTGAAACCCCCCCTTTTTTTTTGTTTTTCAAATTCTGATATATAAAATGACAATTTTAACCTTTCATCAACGTAGATGAGTTTGCTGAACATTGAATGCAGTTCATCGTTATGATCTCTGCTATTTTTTCTGAACCTCTATTTATACTCGACATGACAACATAGTTTAAAAAAAAACTATTTATAAAATGTCAAATGAAAACTAAACTGTCGATTTGAACTTTTATTGAATTAAAAAATTTTTATATTTTTTAAAAAATGATAATATTTAAAAGATATTTTAAATAACTAAATAATAAATTATATTTAAATTCGAATATTTTTATATAAAAAAGAAAATACATTTTTGAAAATGTAAAATTATGAAATGTAAAAATATAAATAAAAAATTTATTTAATTTGATCATATCATATTTACAAATTTTATACTTTTGAACTTTGATGGGATAGACGGTTGTTTTGTAAAGTTTCACATAATCTTTGGCAGTTAATACTTGGAATAAAGGTGTTTGTTTACATAAGTGACACCAATAATAGTCATTTTGCACAAGCGATCGCGGATTACGCAAACATATTTTCTTGTAAGTTCTATTAATTAAAATCTCTTCCCCATAAAAAATAATTTTACACATTTAGAACACATATTACGCAGTTTCAAGTTATTATCATTCGTTGAAAAGTAAGAAAAGTTAACATATTTTAACCCTGTTAAAAATAATTTTGAAAAACTATTGCAAACTTTATTACTTAGGAAATAGGATTTATTATCGACGACAAAAATTCTATTAATTTTATTTTCAAAATATGCTGCGGTAACTCTGTCGAAAACTCTATCTATTTCATAAAATAATTGCACTAAACTTTTATCTTTTAAAATTTGTTCATTTGTTGTTGTAAGGTCATAATTTTGAAGACGAGAGGGAAATACAATACAGGATTGGAATTTTAAATATATGAAAATTTAAATAAAAAAAATTCCAACTCTTCAAACATTAAAAAAAACTTTTTCAGAAAATTTTGATGTAAATTTAAGTAAGATTATATTGCTTTTCTTGATGCAGACAAAGTATTTATAAATGGACACATTCAAACTACATTTCTTCTTTAAAAAGAAATTATGTTGCAGTGTGTGTCTAAGCTCAGTCATAAAGCGTTTGATAATGACAGTGGTTTTAATGACGAGGAATATGATTTATTCTATCATATAATACTAAAGAAACAAGGAGTACGTTTCATGAATTTGATAGAATTATTGAAAATAATGATATAAAAGTGATTAATTGTGTAAGACATTACTCTTCACGATGGGAATTGCACATTTATTTGTTTATTAATTCAGATATTGAAATCGATAAAGATGTTTGGAAAAATTTTATACATGGATTTAAAATAGAGTTTAGAACAAATTTTAAAAGATAAAAGTTTAGTGCAATTATTTTATGAAATAGATAGAGTTTTCGACAGAGTTACCGCAGCATATTTTGAAAATAAAATTAATAGAATTTTTGTCGTCGATAATAAATCCTATTTCCTAAGTAATAAAGTTTGCAATAGTTTTTCAAAATTATTTTTAACAGGGTTAAAATATGTTAACTTTTCTTACTTTTCAACGAATGATAATAACTTGAAACTGCATAATATGTGTTCTAAATGTGTAAAATTATTTTTTATGGGGAAGAGATTTTAATTAATAGAACTTACAAGAAAATATGTTTGCGTAATCCGCGATCGCTTGTGCAAAATGACTATTATTGGTGTCACTTATGTAAACAAACACCTTTATTCCAAGTATTAACTGCCAAAGATTATGTGAAACTTTACAAAACAACCGTCTATCCCATCAAAGTTCAAAAGTATAAAATTTGTAAATATGATATGATCAAATTAAATAAATTTTTTATTTATATTTTTACATTTCATAATTTTACATTTTCAAAAATGTATTTTCTTTTTTATATAAAAATATTCGAATTTAAATATAATTTATTATTTAGTTATTTAAAATATCTTTTAAATATTATCATTTTTTAAAAAATATAAAAATTTTTTAATTCAATAAAAGTTCAAATCGACAGTTTAGTTTTCATTTGACATTTTATAAATAGTTTTTTTTAAACTATGTTGTCATGTCGAGTATAAATAGAGGTTCAGAAAAAATAGCAGAGATCATAACGATGAACTGCATTCAATGTTCAGCAAACTCATCTACGTTGATGAAAGGTTAAAATTGTCATTTTATATATCAGAATTTGAAAAACAAAAAAAAAGGGGGGGTTTCAAATTAATCAATGTAATTTTCTTTGAATTTTCCAATTTTTTAATGGGGAAATAAAAAGATGTTATTTTACAAGTCATTTTAAATAGATGTATTCTTTAAATTTATCAGATTTCGTATTCGACAAAATGTATATGAAAATTTAACAGATTTCATTTGAAACTGAAATAAAAACAAAAAGCTTTCACTAAAACTATATTTTTTTATTAGATAATTAGAGAAAGTAATCTCGATATTATAGTATATTAAAACTCTTCTTTTTGGGCACTTTTATTCAATGTCAAATGAAAACAAAACTGTCGATTTGAATTTTTATTGAATTAAAAAAATAATAATATTTATCCTTATTGAAAAATAACTAAATAATAAATTATATTTAAATTTGAAAATTTTTATATCTAAAAGAAAATATGTTTGATTAATCAAGAGCTTTTCTCTTAAGACTTAATATATAACCTCGAGGTTATTCTAAAGATTTTAGAAAAAAATTGTATTAATAAATGGATCTTCTGATTTGTTCTTCAAATAAACATTTTATTTGTTTCGAATAACTATTTATAAAGCCATCAACAACATTTTTTTTTTTCAATTATTGAAAACATTTATTTCTTTTTTTCATTTATAAGATCAACAGCAAATTCATATTAATCTTTTTTATTATGTAAGAAAATAAAATTTCAAGTCTATTCTAACAAATTCATCTTCATCAAATATATAGTACATAGTACGAAACATTGTGCTAATTCACTCTAGATAAGGCTGCAATGTATTTTATATAGTGAAAAGATTGCTTCTTGTACAAAAAGATGAAACTCATGTGCATCACAAAGATTATTCACCGACGTTTGCAGAGCTACATAAATCCTCTGTCAGAAAATCTTATTAAGAACTAATAAAAATTCACTCTACAAGTTGGCTTACTATTTTGTCTTACTTTTTTTTTAAATTGAAAATTTAAATTTGAAATTTTATGTTTTATATACATATATTTTTTATGTATATTTTTATCTTTTATATAGAGTTTAAATTATTTTTTAATTTTATACATTTTTGATATATATTTTTTGTAGAAAATTTAAATTTTATATATTTTTGATATATATATATATTTCACTTTCTCAGACTCAAAATTGTATTTTAACGTTGTGTGATGGCTCGCAACAAAAATAGATCGATACTATAAAGTTCTTTCTCGAGACACTGTTAAATTTTCGTGTCCTAAATGTGGAATAAGTCTTTTGTCAAAAGAGTATGATAAACATTGTACAAAATATTGTACAGACAACATGAATGCTAAAAAATGTTGTGTTTGGAGTTGAGAAATTCAAGAAAAAAATGGACGCTGCGGACCATTTGTTAAAATGTTATAAGAAATTTAAATATCGGCTTACGCAAAAAGAGAAAATTGTAAAAGACCATCATCAGTAAAAGATACAAAATTGCAATATTTTGAGTGTGCGAAAAACAACAAGATTGTTTAAATTGTACTAAACCAATCATGGAACGTTGCGAAGAAATTAAAGAAAAAAATTAGAGTTTTAAAGAATTTACGAATGGACGAAGACGAAATAAGGGAATTGAAAAGCAAATTTGAGAATTTATGAGTGACGAAGAAAAAATTAGAGAATTGAAATATAAATTGAAAACCGTGGAAGAGTCACTTCAAGGAGAAATAGATAACTTCAAGGGATGGAGTAAAATAGAATATTTGAGAAAGACGGAAATTGTTGAGTTAAAAAGAAAATTGTCTAAATATGAATCATAATTTTGTAATTATATATTTATCATGGTTTATAAATAAATATATCAGCACAGGAATTTTTAATATACAAAAAAATTTAAACTTAAATACATTTCAAACTTTTTCAGGATAAGGTTATAATGCTTTTTTTAATGTCCCCAGTAGCGCAATTGGCTAGCGCGTGGTATTTATAAAACAGTATAATTGTGAGTTATGCCAAAGGGGAAATTATTTTATATACATGTCATTATTTTTTAATAAATACAAAAATCGAAAACATTCAATTAAATAAAAAATAAAATAAAATAAATAATAATAATAATAAATAAATAAATCTGTAAATGTTTAAATATTTTTTTAGTTCTCATTATTTATTACTCCTACATTTTTTAAAGTAAAAAAAAAAATATTTTTTTAATAATTATCATAATAACGTAAGATTTTATTTAACGATATTGAATAAACATTTTGTAAAACCCACGTTTATATATTTTAAAGTAGACTGCAATGTATTTTGTGTCTGGATGGATTTTTGAAACTCATCACAAATATTTATTCACCAGATCTGTCAGAGCTAAAGATCTGTCAAAATATCTTATTAAGAAACTAATAAAAAAAACCAATAAAAAATTCACTATACAAGTACGTCTACCTTTTTTGGCACCTTTTTTAAAATTGGCACCCTTTTTAAAATCTATTTTTAAAAAATAAAATTTGAATTTTAGCATTTTATTAAACAATTTGATGCATTTTCTCTAGGAACATTCAAACGTATAATTGGTGTTAAACAGTGTCCAAACTCATGGAAAAAATATTTAAAACATTATTGCAAAAAGTTTAAAATTGAAACTTTGTTTATACGTACACAGAAACATTTTAAATTAAACATGAAAAGAGTAACTGTTAATTATTTTAATGTGATAAAATCATATGTACCAAGTGTCATGATAAAGATTGTTTGGCAGGTCTATGTACTTTAAAATATTTCATGCTGTAAATTTCGAAGATTGTGATTGTAATTGTTTTTAACTTTTTTTGTCCATTATCTTGTCTAATTGAGATGTTTTTGTAGAAATGTTTTTAAAATAAATAATAGTTATTGCTGTGTTCTTTCACAATAAATATGAAAAAAAGAAATTATATAAAAAAAGAACTGATGGAAAAAGTATGATATATTTTTAAAAAATGAATTGAAAAGAGAATATATAAGATTTTTTTACTTTGAACAAGAAGCAAAAAATATGGATCTCAAAAAAAGAAAATAAAGATCAAATAATATATATATTAGTACGACAGGATAATTCTTATTTCTCATAATTAAAATTCAAAACTTTAAATTTGATAATGATGTAAACTGTCCTGTCATACTAATATGTTCATTAAATTTTAATTTTATGAATCTATAAAAAAGAATATCTTTTTTTACAGGAGAGATAAAGATGAAAAAAAAAGAATATATAAATATATGATAAATAAAATATGATATATTTTTTTACGAAAAAAACATGAATATGAAAAAATAAAGATCTGTTACAGATAAAGTTTATATTAGTACAATAGGATAAGATTTTCAAAGTAAAAATTTTAGATTTTCAAAAATTTTACTTTGCAAAAAATTTTGAAAAACAAAAAAATTTAAAAATCTAAAATTTTGAAAAACAAAAAATTGAAAATCTAAAATTTTGAAAATCTAAAAATTGAAAATCTAAAATTTTGAAAATCTAAAAATTGAAAATCTAAAATTTTGAAAATCTAAAAATTGAAAATCTAAAATTTTGAAAATCTAAAATTGAAATATAACTTTTGAAAATCTAAAATTTGAAAATCTAAAATTTTGAAAAACAAAAAATTTGAAAATCTAAAATTTTGAAAAACAAAAAATTTGAAAATCTAAAATTTTGAAAAACAAAAAATTTGAAAATCTAAAATTTTGAAAAACAAAAAATTTGAAAATCTAAAATTTTGAAAAACAAAAAATTTGAAAATCTAAAATTTTGAAAAACATAAAATTTGAAAATCTAAAATTTTGAAAAACAAAAAATTTGAAAATCTAAAATTTTGAAAAACAAAAAATTGGAAATATAAATTTATGAAATCTAAAATCTAAAAACAAAAATAAAAAATATTATAAACTAAAAAAAAAAAAAAAAAAAAAAAAAAAAAAAAAAAAAAAAAATTTTTTTTTTTTTTTTTTTTTTTTTTTTTTAGTTTATAATATTTTTTATTTATGTTTTTAGATTTTTAATTTTTGTTTTCTAAATTAGATTTTCATATTTTTTGTTTTTCAAAATTTTAGATTTTCAATTTTTTTGTTTTTCAAAATTTTAGATTTCCAAAATTTTAGATTTTCAAATTTTTTTGATTTTCAAAATTTTAGATTTTCAAAATTTTTTTGTTTTTTAAAATTTTAGATTTTCAAAATTTTAGATTTTCAATTTGAAAAACAAGAAAATTTGAAAATCTAAAAATTTGAAAACATAAAAATTTGAAAACATAAAATTTTGAAAATCTAAAATTTTGAAAATCTAAAATTTTGAAAAACAAAAATTTGAAAATCAAAAATTTGAAAATCAAAAATTTGAAAATCTAAAATTTTGAAAAACAAAAAATATGAAAATCTAAAATTTTGAAATCTAAAAACATAAATAAAAAATTATTATAAACTAAAAAAAAAAAAAAAAAAAAAAAAAAATTTTTTTTTTTTTTTTTTTTTTTTTTTTTTTTTTTTTAGTTTATAATTATTTTTTATTTATGTTTTTAGATTTTAGATTTAGTTTTTAGATTTTAAATTTTTGTTTTCAAAATTTTTGTTTTTCAAAATTTTTGTTTTTCAAAATTTTTGTTTTTCAAATTTTTGATTTTTAAATTTTTGATTTTCAAATTTTTGATTTTCAAAATTTTTACTTTTCAAAATTTTTACTTTTCAAAATTTTTTACTTTAAAAATTTTTTACTTTAAAAATTTTTTACTTTAAAACCTTTGTACTTTTCAAAATTTTAATTTCAAAATTTTTACTTTTCAAAATTTTAATTTCAAAATTTTTACTTTTCAAAATTTTAATTTCAAAATTTTTACTTTTCAAAATTTTAATTTCAAAATTTTTACTTTTCAAAATTTTAATTTCAAAATTTTTACTTTTCAAAAGTTTAATTTCAAAATTTTTACTTTTGAAAAATTTTACATTTCAAAAATTTAAATTTTAAATTTTTGTTTTTCAAAATTTAAATTTTCAAATTTTTCGTTTTTTTTAATTTTTAAATTATTTTAAAAATTTAAAAATTTATAATTCTGAAATGTTTAAAATAATTAAATGAAAAAATTATAATATCTAATATTATGAAATCAAAAAAATTGTAAAATGTTAGATATTAAATAATCTAAAAATGATGAAATGTAATTTTGTTTAAAAAAAAAGAAAATATATACCATAAATATATTTTATAACCGTTTCCATCAGTGTAAAATATCAAAATATTTTTCAAGTATGCCTAGTCCGATTACCCTTTTTGATTTAAATAAGCATGTGCTATCAATTCTTTTTAATGAGTATGTTGCACTTCATGATAAACTAACATTATTAAATTCACCCGATTTTCACGAAAAATTATCAAATCCTAATCTTTGGTCAATTCCCTATGATGAATTTTTTGGATTTATATATGCGATTCGAATAATGAAACCGTGTTGGTACCTTGATAATCGCAACGATGCCTGTTATATATAACAATTATTAATAACTTTTAATATTTTTTACATTTAATAATAACAATTAATAATAACTTTTAATATTTTTTACATTTAATAATAACAATTAATAATAACTTTTAATATTTTTTACATTTAATAATAACATTTATTAATAACTTTTAATATTTTTTACGTTTAATAATAACTTTTAATATTTTTTACATTTAATAATAACAATTATTAATAACTTTTAATATTTTTTACATTTAATAATAACAATAAAAAATAACTTTTAATATTTTTCACATTTAATAATAACAATTAATAATAACTTTTAATATTTTTTACATTTAATGATAAAAATTAATAATAACTTTTAATATTTTTTACATTTAATGATAAAAATTAATAATAACTTTTAATATTTTTTACATTTAATAATAACAATTAATAAAAACTTTTAATATTTTTTACATTTAATAATAACAATTATTAATAACTTTTAATATTTTTTACATTTAATAACAATTAATAATAACTTTTAATATTTTTTACATTTAATAATAACAATTAATAGTAACTTTTAATATTTTTTACATTTAAAAATAACAATTAATAATAACTTTTAATATTTTTTACATTTAATAATACATTTAATATTTTTTACATTTAATAATAACAATTAATAATAACTTTTAATAATTTTTACATTTAATAATAACAATTAATAATAACTTTTAATATTTTTTACATTTAATAATAACAATTAATAATAACTTTTAATATTTTTTACATTTAATAATAACAATTAATAATAACTTTTAATATTTTTTACATTTAATAATATTTTTAATCTTTTTTACATTTAATATTAACAATTATTAATAACTTTTAATATTTTTTACATTTAATAATATTTTTAATCTTTTTTACATTTAATATTAACAATTATTAATAACTTTTAATATTTTTTACATTTAATAATAACAATAAAAAATAACTTTTAATATTTTTTACATTTAATAATAACAATTAATAATAACTTTTAATATTTTTTACATTTAATAATAACAATTAATAATAACTTTTAATATTTTTACATTTATTAATAACTTTTAATATTTTTTACATTTAATAATAACAATTATTAATAACTTTTAATATTTTTTACATTTAATAATAACAATTAATAATAACTTTTAATATTTTTTACATTTAATAATAACAATTAATAATAACTTTTAATATTTTTTACATTTAATAATAACAATTAATAATAACTTTTAATATTTTTTACATTTAATAATAACAATTAATAATAACTTTTAATATTTTTTACATTTAATAATAACAATTAATAATAACTTTTAATATTTTTTACATTTAATAATAACAATTAATAATAACTTTTAATATTTTTTACATTAAATAATAACAATTAATAATAACTTTTAATATTTTTTTACATTTAATAATAACAATTATTAATAACTTTTAATATTTTTTACATTTAATAATAACAATTAATAATAACTTTTAATATTTTTTTTACATTTAATAATAACAATTATTAATAACTGAATCCATTCTTCAAATAAACATTTCGAATAACTATTTATAAAGCCATCAACAAAAAATTTTTTTCAATTATTGTAAACATTTATTTCTTTTTTTCATTTAAAAGATCAAATGTCTTTTTTATTATGTAAAAATTTAAAGTCTATTCTTACAATTCAACTTCATCAAATATATAGTATATAGCATTTTAGATAAGGCTGCAATGTATTTTATATTATGATACAAAAAGATCATCTCAAATATTATTCACCGACGTTTACAGAGCTAAAAAAATAAATCCTCTGTCAGAAAATCTTATTAAACAAATAATAAAAATTTCACTCTATAGTCCCATCACTGTTTTTTGTCACTAATTTTTAAAATTGAAATTTGAAATTTTTTGTAGAAGATTTTATGTTTTTTGTAGAAAATATAAATTTTATAATATATATTTGTGTAGAAAATGATGATTGTCAGACTCAAAACTATTTTTTTAGATATTTTATATTTTTGATATATATATATATATATATATATATATATATAATTTTGAATAGAAAGTAATAAAAATGATAAGTGGGCGTGATTAACAAAAAGAAAAAATTAATAAAAACGACAACAAATAAAATTATCGAAAAAACATTTGCAAAAATAAAAATAAAAAATTCATATATATATATATATATATATATATATATATATATATATATATATATATATATATATACGTGTGTGTCTAGAAAAATTTAAATTTTATGTTTTCGGTTTTGTAAAAATTATATGAGATTCATTCCGTTTTTGTTAACTTTATGATTTATATATATATGTTACAGACAATAACAATTATATGTGAAACTGGGTTTTCTGATTTTTGAGAAACGTCCTATTTTTTAAATTTTACAAGTTTTTGATATTTTTAACATTAGAAATTAAAATAAACATTTTTATTTTATGGTTGCATAAAGAAGTGCAGCCTTAATAATTGCAAAACTTTGGATAACCACGATAAGAAATTCGCAACAATTGTTTCGGGTCGGACGCGACCCTTCGTCAGGGCTTAAAAAAGATATAACATATTTTGTTTTTTACATAAAATTTTTTTGTCCAAAATAGTATGGATTTAGAAAAAGTATTTTGGAATATAATTTATCAATGAAATAAATAAACCCAGAAAATCTGAAAAATTATTTTTTTTCATTTTAAAGATCAACGGCAAATTCATATTAATCTTTTTTATTATGTAAGAAAATAAAATTTAAAATCTATTCTTACAATTCATCTTCATTCGAAAGTGCTCTAGATAAGGCTTCAATGTATTTTATTCTGATACAAACAGATCATCGCAAAGATTATTAACCGACGTTTACAGAGCTAAAAAAATAAATCCTCTGTTAGAAAATCTTATTAAGAAACTAAAGAAATTTCACTATATATGTTGACCATGTTTTTCGGAAAGTTTTTTAAAATTGAAAATTTAAATTTTTTTATGTTTTTGATATATATTTTTTATTGTATATTTTTATCTTTTATATAGAGTTTAAATAATTTTTTAATTTTATATATTTTTGATATATATTTCACTTTCTCAGACTCAAAATTATATTTTAACGTGAACCTAGCCGGAGACAACAAGATTGTTTAAATTGTGCTAAACCAATCATGGAACGTTGCGAAGAATTGGAGAAAAAAAATAAAGATTTACGAATGGAAATTGAACAGAAACACAAAGAAGAAATCAGGGAATTGAAAAACAAATTTGAGAATTTACGAGTGGAAATTGAACAAAGGCGCGAAGAAGAAATTAGAGAATTGAAACATAAATTGAAAACCGTAGAAGAGTCACTTCGAGAAGAAAATAGATCGCTTCAAAATAAAATCGAATATTTGAGAGAGACTGAAATTACTAGATTGGTAGCCGAAATAGAATATTTAAGAGAGACTGAAATTGCTAGATTGGTAGCCGAAATAGAATATTTAAGAAAGACTGAAATTGCTAGATTGGTGGCCGAAAATGTTGAGCTAAAAAGAAGATTGTCTAAATATGAATCATAATTTTGTAATAATATATTTATTATGGTTTATAAATAAATATACCAGGATTCAAATTTTAAATATATAAAAATTAAAACTTAAAAAACATTTCAAAAATTTTCAGGATAAGATTATAATGCTTTTTATGTCCCCAGT